>CAUYQV010140989.1:0-23810 GCA_963574575.1 Galagoides demidoff
ATAATTTGTGTCATGGGAGCTTAACTATAGGTTCAAGAATGCTATGAGATAAAAAAAGATTAAAAAACACAGTTCTAGACGCTGCCCATGTATAAGGCTGGTGGCCCTTTCTTCCATCTTCAAAGCCGGCATCATAGGGCCAAGTCCTCCTCTGAAGGACAGCTCTGTAGTTCCCTCTTTCTGGATCCCACTCACACTTTTAAGACCCCTTGTGATTATACTGGGCCCACCAGGATCATCCAGGGCCATCTACCCTCTCAGGGTCAGCTGAGGAGCAAGCATCATTCCACCTGCAACCTTAATTCTCTCTGCCATGTAAACTAATGTAGTCAGAGGTTCTCAGGAGTAGGATGTAGATATTTGGGGTGGTACATTATTCTGCCTACCATACTTGTGGTAACAAGAACACATGAACAGCCAAACTGAACTGAATACCAAAAGGCCCCCACCACCCAGTCTGGGTGAGAAGGGTTAACAGGGCATCTGGCCCCTTTGCCAGCTGAAGCACAACTTGGTTGAAACTTGCTAAGGAATATTTGACAAAATGTGAAAGGTGCAAAAACCTTTGCAATTTTACTTCCAAGTATTAACACCAAGCAAATAATCATGATTATGCAAAATCTGGACTCTCCCCTCTGAAGTGTCTAGGAATTAGTGATAGTCAAATACCATAAGGCATATCCATACAGTGAATATGACAATACCATTAAAAACAATGTTATAGATTAAAATATTTAATTACATATAGTGACTTTTCCAAATACACGTTTTTAAAATTAACAAAACCAACATAAGCTCATGATAAAAATAAAGTAATAAAAGGGGGAATATACAAATTGTAAAAATCTCCCCCTGCTGAATCTCTCTTTGCTCTTAAAAATGTACTTCAGGTCGTGAAATCTGAAGGCTCGGGCCCCGGGACCGGCTAAGTAGTAGCCTCTCTGAGTTTCCTGAACTTTCTCTCAGGAACTCTCATTCTCGCCTCCTTTTTTAAAACACTCTAATCCCATGGAACATGAAGGAACTCTCTTCACATATATAAGGATGTATGAATAAATGCATTTCCCTTCTTCAAAAAACCAAAAATGAGATCCCAAACACTCTGGGCCTTGCATTTTCTTCCCTTATATTTGGCAAAGGTCTTTCTGACACAGAAGGGGCTAAACGCCTCCTTGCTACGGAGGGTGGGAAAGAAGATAGTCTGATCCCAATTTTGCTGAAACTTTTTTTTTCTTTTTCTTTTTTATTTCTTATAGCATAACTGTGTACATTAATGCAATCATGGGGTACGGTGTGCTGTTTTCATATACATTTTGAAATACTCTCATCAAACTGGTCAACATAACCTTCATGTCATTTTCTTAGTTATTGAGTTAAAACGTTCATACTCTGCTTTTAGAAAGATTCACTTGTACCCTTACAAGATAAACCATAGAGGTGACCCCACCAATCTCCCTCCCTCCCCCTGAAACATGTTTTCCACACTGCGCCACGTAGCATAACATGCCAGAAGGGAATGCTCTGAGATCCCTGCACCAGTTTCCTTTAAGGGCAGGCTCTTCTGCATTCGGGAGTAAACATGCTTTACATCTGAATTTGGGGCTTGGGAGTGTCCTGGTAACACTGTCCATCTAATGTGGTCTTCAACTGTGCTCAAAGGGGTGGGAAGAGACAAATGCCAAACTGTTGGGAAGTGTTGCCTCTGAGTGGTAGATCCCAGGCAATTTTAAGTGCGAGCTCTTAATTCATTTTCTGTGCTCTCCAAATAGTATACGCAGACCATACCGTCAAGGGTAAAAGGGGAAAAAAATGCTAAAAAGAAAATGCTAAAACTTGGGGGAAGGGGAGTGACACAGCACGGATCATCCTCATCTTCCTAGTCTTCTCTAACATTCCCCTTGACATTTGGGGGCCTGGGGAAGGCTGGGCCCGGGGCCTTGGCAGATGTGCTGTGCCACACCAGACAAGAATCTTTATTCCACCCCGACCACTCCATGCCTCTCAGTAATTTGGGATAAATCATTCCTGCCCCTCCACTGGGCTCTGCAGCCTGCCAGCACAGATAGGCTTGGAGGCAGTTTAAGCTCCTCTGAAAAGGTCCTCTGAGGTTTCTCTCATTTGCTGCTCCTTATAAAACCTTATTTCAATTAGAAACGGCTAAATGCCTGACTTCAAGGGAATGCTTAGGTACATTATAATTCAGCCGCAAGATGGAATATTATGCAACGATTACAAGTTGTGCTTCTGAGAAGTTTAGTTTTTAATTACATGGGAAAATGCAAGTGAAAGCTGTGAAATGCGAAGCAGAATGTTCCAGATAACGTGAGACATCTAAGGAGACGCGGAGAAAAGAATGAAAGAAACTCTGTTGAGATGGTAACAGATGGAAACAGCCTAAACGTCCATCAACTGGTGAATGGATAAATAAAATGTGGTATCGCCACAGGACAGAATATTATTCAGTCATCAAAAATAATTTGCTGATATATGCTACAGTGTTATGCTAAGGGAGAGAAGCTAATACACAAAGGCCACGTATTAGGCTCATGGATATGAAATGCCCCCAACAGGCAAATCTGGAGAAACAGAAAATAGATTAGTAGTTTTCAGGGAGTGGGGGCAGGGGAAGATGGGAAGTGACTAGTGGGTTCAAGGATTTTGGGGGCAGGGTGGTGATAAAAATATTCTCAAATTAGATAGTGGTCATGGTCGCACAACCTTGTAATTATACTAAAAACAACAGATTTGTACATTTTAAAGTAACTGTATGCCAAATGCCATTGTATGCCATTTTATGGCATGTGAATTATATCTCAAAAAATAAAGGTGCTAGTGAAAGCTGCTTTCTGGAGCTCTGGGTCCTTCCACTTTCCACACGTGTTTGTGTATATATTATATGTTGAACTTACTACTTTAGTAGCTGGAGAACAATAAAACTAAAAAGAAAGAAACAGATTCCTCAAAGAGTTTGGGGCCGCCTTGATGCACAGCCCCACTCAGTTCTCTGGACATCCCAAATTCAGAAAGCTGGAGCCTCCTTCCATCTGCCTTATCACTAACAGCTGCAATTAATACACTCATTCCTACCGCCATGTGTGTCTCTAGGCCAGTCTGGCCAGCTGGGAGCCTGAGTAAAGCTCTTGGAGCCAGAGTCTCTTTCCCTGTCCTGTGTCCCTCTCTCCATTCCATTCCTCTCTGTCAGCTTCTCGGCCTCTCAGCCTCCCGGGCCCCCACCCCATGCCTCTGTGCCTTTGCTCCTGCTAATTCCTCCTAGGAGAGTTCTCCCTTCATTTCTCTGCCTTCTATAATTCTCCACATTCAGCACCCCAACCAGACTGCACTCTTCCCAAGGGCAGAAATCATGTGGGTTTTGGCTCACACTTGTGTGTCAGGTGTGCAGAGATGCTCAGCAAGTATCTGCTAACAGCAGGGCACAGCTCGAGAGCTGCATGTCCCCCTATCCCACCCCTCTTCACCTGGGCTGACCACTTCCACCTGAAGTCCCAGCACAGGCAGGGGAGGGTGGCTAATGACAAGGATGCTGAATCAGCCTGCCTAGCTCCAACACTTCCTGGTTATGTGACCTTGGGTAAGTCATGCAACCTCTCTGAGTCTCACACTAGTGAACAAGGAATAAGAACCTTTACTGTAGGGTTGCTGGGAAGATCTAAGAAGCTGATATCTGCAAAGTGCCCAGAGCAGTGACTGTACACAGCAGCGCTATGTGCTCAATTCAAACATCAGGTAATGTTAGTTTTAACAGTATGGCTGGTACCTCTTTGAGGGTCTGCCTGTATTACAGTTTTCTGTGTACCTCCCTCTCCCTCACTAGACCAGCAGCAGTTAAAAGGGATCGCCCCTGGGTTGTCCGTGGATCAGCCATGCTATGGTTTGAATGTATATCCTCTTCAAAGCTCACGCTGACATTTAATTGCCTTTGTAACTGTATTAAAAGAGGGGACCTTTAAAAGGTGATTAGGCCAAGAAGGTCCCGTCTCTCTTTCTCCCTCCATCCCCCTACTCCAGCCTCCAGAACTGTGAGCCAATACATTTCCGTTCATTATAAATCACCTGATCTCACGTATTTTGTTATGGCTGCTAAAACAGACTAACACAAGCAGTATCGCCATAACCTAGGTGTGGAGAACAGTGTGAGGTGGCAGGGCTCCCACAGCCTGGGGAACATTCAGGGAATGAACCCTCAACTGCTAATCTTCCTTTCCCAAAACAACCATATTCCTTTCTTCATGCTCCCCCTGCCAGAAGTCAGTAGCTCTTTCTTTGTTTAGTTAATTTTTAGAACTATGCAGAGATCCTCATGATCTTTTCCTTCTTACTTCTTATCATATGTTAACAAAGTTGAGTAGAAACCATCAACAGGATGATTTGTCTTTATTAAATCATTTACATTTTCCAATCATACTGTAAGACCAAAGTCTATGCTACTTCCCCATACTGTCTATGCTACTTCCTCATGGACAACCCTGTACAGATAGTATAACATGATTTTGTGATTTGTGCTTTTTTGTGATTTGCTGATTTTGTGCTTTGGTGCTGGCTGCAGCCATCAGCGCCCTAACCCCCAGTACCTGGGAATATGACCTTATTTGGAAATGGGGTTTGTGTAGATGTAATTAAGTTAAAGATCTCAAGACAAGATCATGGTTTAGGGAGGGCCCTAAATTCAATGAGTAGAGTCCTGATAAGAGAAAGGAGAGGTTAGATTTGAGATTCAGTGGGACACACAAGGAGGAAGGCCACATAAAGACTGGCAGAGATGTGAGTGGTGCTGTCACAAGGCAGGGAATGCCAGGAGCCCCCAGAAGCCGGGAAAAGCAAACAGGATTCTCCCCTAGGACTCTGGGAGTGGGATCCTCTTGACACTGTGCTTTCAGACTTCTAACTGAATACATTTCTGCTGATTTAAGCTACCCAGTTAATAGTCATTTATTATAGCAGCCCAGGAACACATGTACAGAAAGAAGAGTCTACTCCCCTCTCCCCTTGAACCTGGCAGCTCTGAGCAACACAGCACAGCTAAGGGACACCACAGGCCTCTTGCAGCCTAGGTCATAAAAAGAATGTAACTCCGCTCACCTCTCTCCCACCACTCACTCCCTGGAAGTCCTTTCTAAGCCATCATGCTTAGAAGAAGCCCTCACTAGCCCTGTGCTAGCATGATGTGAAGGGATTCACACAGAACAGACCCAAGGCCCCAAGCCCACAGCCAACATTGCCCTCCAGACATGAGAGGAAATGGGCCTTCTGACCACTCCAGTGCCCAGACACCAAGTTTTCCACCTGTGGCCGCAGACATCACGGAACAGAGATAAGCCACCCCTGCTGTGCACCCTGTCCAGGTCTTGAGGCACAGTATCCATGAGCAGAATCTGTGGTTACTGCACACCCCTCAGCTCTGGGGGTGTTATGCAGCCCCAATAACCACAGCATTTGCTGAAGTATAATTTGTACTTGACAAGGTCTTCAGCGATCCGTATGCACAGTCAAGTGCCCAAAGCACTGTCTGGTATAGTTATCTACCTCTCCCACAGCCTTTCACATGTGCTTACGCCACAGCAGAGGCTGAGGAATGCTCACTGTTAATTATTTCCCTTATAAAAGGGAGCACCAGGTTGGCCCCAGTGCTAGAAACCCAGATGCACCTGATGAACAGGCACTGAACTTGGGGTGGCCACATGTGAAGCCACAGAAACAGCCTATGACCTTCCTGGAACCAGCCAGCTCCCCAGTCCACTATCCAGCCCAGGTCCCTTGCTCAGTCACTTGGGAATGACAGATTAGAATAAGAACAGGTCCCGCTAGCAGCTTCCCTCTGGTAGAGAAAATGATTCATGGGGACCCTGAGCATACAAATACTCTCACCAGTGAAAGAACCCATGGCTGGGTTCTTCTCTGACAGGCCTCCTTGGAGAAACTAAGTTTGTTTTTGGCAGTTGCCTGCCTAGAGGCAATAACCACCCCAACAGGGGCTTCTGTAAAGACCAGGCAAAAGGACTAAGCCCTTCGAATATTCACAATTTATTAAACACCATTCAGAGAGGCTATTCCAAAAACTCAGCTAAGAAATATCACTGGGAAGGATTGGCAAATGTGGCACAGACCGAGAGGGTGGGGGAGACTGCAATGGTCACCCAGCACATGGCAGGTTTCTCTGGAAAGAAATCACCTCTCAGCTTCCTGGGAAAGATATTTGTCATCAGAGTCAATTCATTAGATGTCCTGCCTTTGGACACATGCACTCACGTGGATAAGTCAAGTCACTTAGATGATCACAGCTAGCCATTTTTTGGTTACAGTCATGTGCCAGGCACTGGGGCTTTATACCCAAGAGCTCATTTCATCCTGATAATGCAGTATCTAGAATATAGAGGGTATTGTTGTTATGAGCCTGAGAAGCACCCCTCCTCCACGACCCCTGGGAAGGGAAGCAAGATGCCAACTCTGAAATCCCAGACTTGAGGATGCCTGACCAGGAGTGAGGGATGAGGCAGTTCCAGGGACACGGCTAATCAGAGAAAGCCCTGCTCCAGCAAGAGACTCTAGAAGGGAGGCCAGGTCCAGTTAACTAAGCTGGACCTCAGCAATGACATAAAGTTGTTATCCCACCTCTGGCGAAAAAGCCTGGGGAATTTCCAGGTGCCACAGCAACCAGGCTGGTGAGGATGCTGCCCTGCCACCATCCTGGCAAATGGCTATGTGGCTTACACACAGGGCTGGTCTGCGGGAGGGACCAGTAGGAACCGTCTTGGGTTCATTCCACCCCAGAGGGTCAACACAAGACTGTCTCTCTGCCAGGGAGGCGGCCCCATAGAAGAAACTGCCCTAACTTGGTGTGAGGACAGAGCTGGGCCTGCATCCTTGGTCAGCCACTTTTTGGTAAGTGACCTTGGACAAATCACTTCCATTTTCTGAGCCTCAAGCAAATCTAACGCTAGTTACCTTAAAGAGTGATACTGAAAATCAGAAATCGTTTTTTAAAGACAATGCTTTTTTGAAAACTTCCATCTGTACTAAGTGCTTGCTAGAAATTCTCAGGCTGCATCTTCACAACATTCCTAGAGGTACTGTTAGCTCAGCTTTACAAATGAGGAAACCGAGTCTCAGGGAGATCAAGCGACACACAAGGAGGTCTGACTCCAAAGCCCCTGCAAGTGAACACCTGGTGACGCTGCTGGGAATGCCATCCCATGCCTGGCACACAGGGATGGAAAGTGGCTGCTACTGCATTATTAGTTGTCCCCAACATTAGGGCCTCTTGTTGAGATACAGCTTTACTCATAAATTCGTATTTAACCTTAAACATTGAGCTACGAGATGGCAGACTTTCAATCATCTGGGCTGTAAGTTTCCACTCTGTGCCCCAAGGCAGACACTGCTAAGTGACTCTCAGCATTAGCTAAGTGTCCTCCGTGCAGAGCCCAGCTGCACCCACACCAGAGCACACACGCTAACACAATGGCGCTGCCATGCAAGGTATACCCAGGAGACTGCTTGCCATCCTTGGGAGCAGAAAGAGTACTAGATCTGGGATCAGACAAAGCCTTCCCTGGGGTACATAAAAAACAGTCTGAGGCACCGTGACTTCTACACTCAGCCACCTGTCAGTGGCGGCATGCCAGCGGTGGGGCACATGGCCCCAGAGGGCCTTGTATTTGAACCTCTGCTTCTCTGCCAACTAAATATATGCTTTGGGACAAGCTTCTAAATCTCATTCTCAAGTTCTTTATCAATAAAATAAGGGACAATGACCCCAGGAGCTCCTCATGGGGCTGCCACCGGACAGAACAAGATGATTCAGATGCAGCACCTGGATGAGGCCTGGCCTCCGAGAGTGGTCAAATAAATACCAGTCGTTTGCTTTTGTGCCGCTGTGATTATGCAGATATCAGAAATAGCACCATGGGGGCAGGGACGGCATGAAAACACACACAGAAAACATAAGAAGTAAAGGAAATCGATGATTCACTACTTCCCCCTCATTGTCAGGGCACAATTACTCAAGCTGCACACAGCAGGGGGAAGGGATGACCCCTTTAAGTTCTGTACACATAACAGCCACTGGGGATGCCCAAAGAGCGGGATCCCCACTCTTTGATGGGATGGGAATGAGACTTCTGTGATTACCTGGGTTTTAATCCCAGTTCCCCCTCCTATTAGCTGTGTGACCTTACACAGGTTACTTAACCTCTCTGGGCTTTAGCTGCCTATCTCTAAGATGGGGATAATGCTAGAGCCTCCTCACAGGGCTGCCAGGAGGACTAAAGAACTAAATGCAGGCACAGGACCCACTCAGCACCATGGGAGGCACAGAGGGCACCCTCCCCACATGCTGACGGGTACTTTTATTATTACTGCAAATTAGAAACAACTAGAAGACTGCTCTGCCCCGATTTTCCCACTTACTTCTATTAGTCTCCTATTATAAACTCTACCCTCATGCTGCCGTTATCGTCTGCCATTTTCCCCATGCTTTTACTTAAATGCATACCGAAGGGTGAGAAGAAGCCTCCAGGTTCCCCATCTAAACGTGGAGTGTGCAGAAACACTGCACAGGTGTCGCTAATGTGCTGACAGCGGAGAGCCGAGCCGGGGCCGAAGCAGAGAGGACGGATAGCCCAGCTGCCAAGGACCGTCAGTCCGAGTTTCCATCACACACATTCAGGATTACAGAGCTAACGGGAGGTTCAGGAGCCCGATCCCCACCCTGGCTCCACTGCTTCCTTGCTATGTGATCTTGAGCAAGAGATGAATTCTCTGAGCCTCAGTTTGTTCATCTTTCAAAGAGGGAGACTCTAGCTCAGAGTCTCTTTAGGGATTCACTAAGATGGAACATAAGAAGCACTCAGCAGGTTGTCAGGCCTTGAAGCAGTGGGTGCTGGCTGCCATCCTGCCTCTTGCCAGGGCTCCGTCAGCACCTCACCTAGGGCACCAGGAAGCTTCACCGCCTTCTAGCCCCCACTCTTGCCAGCCTCATTCAATGTAATTTCCATGCAGACACAAATTTAGGTCGCGCACATCTCTCCAGGACCCACCCCAAGGCCGGAGGCACACATCTCTCTCCAACCCAACCCCAAGTTCTTGCCCAGGGAGGGAGGGACACGGCTGCCCCCTCTGCTACCAGTTCCGCAAACCCCACTCAAGGAAGATGGAAAACTGCGCATGTCCAGGAGACATTTTGTCATTCTTCTCCCCCTCCCCGTTTTCTTCTCTTTCTGGCAGAGGAGCAAACATTATAGATTTTAAATCACAATAGGAAAAAAAAAATAATAAGACCAAGACTGTGAAAATACACGATTGCTACTCTTCTGAGGAGGCCCATCTCAACACTCTGAAGGGGCAACAACTCAGTCAAACGTTACACATCAGAAATGTTAGGTTCTGACCCGAGAAGGGAAGCAGCTTTCTAAAAAGCTGATGATTGAATCACAGAAGGAACAGAACAAATCAGGATCCCAAGTCGCTGGACAGAGCAGGCCAGACCAAAATCAATCTGGAAGGAGATGTCACCTGCTGTCAGCTGTGGCATCCCGGGGCTGCACGGGGCAGGAGGAGAAAGACCTTCCCTGCAAACACGGGCCAGCAAATTGTTTCTCTTTTCTACAACCACCAAGTACGACTGCAATCCAAAAACACATTAAAGACTTTGAAAATATATGGTACACTCTGCTAAAGTGGGTGGGTGACTACCAAGATCTTCCTCTGTTAACTTAGTATTTTCCCCTTATAATTATGAAAGACTTTGGAAGTACACCAAACAAATCCTATTTCTGCTTGAACTTATACATATTTTCTAGCATCCATTGACACATCTTCCTACAGAAAAGATCACTGTACCATTGTGTTCTAAGGGGCATTTTCCATGCCCATGTTCCTTCCTCATTTATTAACGGGCATTATTCCTTAAAGAAGAGCTGTCCCTTCTCCCCCATTTATTCATTTGTCTAATTATTTATGTAATTAGATAAGTATGGGCTCTTAGATCTTATTTTCTTCTCCTTTGTCAGCGAGGATAACTTTTAGATTTCCTTTTACATGAAGAATAGTATTTAGAAAGTAAGATCTGGGCACTAGGTGGGCCTGTTTTTATTGGGGTGTCCCTGCCTCTAGCTCCTCTCAATAGATAAAGTGGGAAACCATAGACATGAATAATAATACATGCACACACACATATGTACTTATTTCTGTATCTATTTATCTCTCTGTGTAAATATATACAGTATTTTTTTCCTTTTTCTAATAAATTAGTTCATACTGATGAGCTGTCTCTAATTCAACACCACAGACTTTCTATCTACCCCCTCTTTTTACTGGTAATTTTTTCCCCAGTGAGAAACCTGGCTCTCATTAATCATTTTTTCTTTTCATGTCTTTTTTTTTTTTGAGACAGAGTCTCAGTCCATTACTCTGGGGAAGAGTGCCGTGGTGTCCTAGCTCATGGCAACCTCAAACTCTTGAGCTCAAGCGATTCTCTTACCTCAGCTTCCTGAGTAGCTGGGATGACAGGCCTGTGCCACCATGCCTGGCTAATTTATTTATTTTTAGTAGAGAACAGGGTCTGGCTCTGGTTCAGGCTGGTCTGGAACTTCTAAGCTCAAGCAATCACCCACCTTGGCCTCCCAGAGTGCTGGGATTACAGGTGTGACCCGCCATGCCCAGCCTCATTATTTCAACCCTAGTTGAAAGGGTTTCAGATTTCCTAACCCATACCCGTTTGAGAACAGAATAATTGCCCCTAGACTACAGTTTGTATACACTTCTTGGTCTTCTGCCTTACAGTATCAATTGAACCAGCATTGTCCAGTGACTTAGATCCTTGCCTCTCAATCCCCTGGCAGTGTGGTTAGTGGAATTCTTTGTAACACAGAATCCTTTGTCTTCATTTGCCTCATCCGTACTCTATCTCCCTACCTGCTATTCCACAAGCATATGCTGCCTGGCTAAGTTTTACAAATTTATACATAATAAATCTCACTCTGCGATGTACAGTTCTATGGGTTTTGACAAATGCAGAATCATGTATGTGCTCACGTGTCCACTGCTACGGTCCCAACCTAGTGCCTTCCCAGGCCTTTTGCACATTTTGATTCTGCATATGCTCTCAGTGTAGAGCTTCCCTGACTCATAATGGTTCAACTTGAGCTTTTTCAGCTTTTCAGTGGTGCAAAAGCGGTAATGCATCTAGTAGGAACTGTACTTTGAGCACTCATACACAACTACTCTCTTTTTCTATTTCAGCATTCAATAAATTACATGAGATAATCAATACTTTATTGTAAACTGGGCTTTGGGTTAGGTAATTTTGCCCCCACTGTAGGCTAGCGTAAGTAAGGTAGGCTGTGCTGTGATGCTCAGTAGCTTAGGTGTATTAAACGCAATTTTGACTTAGGTATTTTCAACTTGTGATGGGGTTATCAGGGCCATTCCAGCACCACCATTATTAGGACGTCACCCCATCATACGCAGAGGAGCGTATTTATAAGTCCTTTTTAGAAATGTGGTTAGAAAGCATTTTCTTTCAGTGGTTTGTCTTTTCTTTCTCTTAAATATTTCTTTGGCAGAGCAAGAGTTTTTAATTTTAATGAAGTCTATTTTGTCAATCTTTTCTTTTATAGACCATGCTTTGCCTAACCCAAGGTCAGGCAGATTTTCTCCTCTGCATTCCTTTGCAAGTATCATAGCTTTACATTTTACACTTTAGTCTAGGACTGACTTTGAGTTGATTTTCTTATGAAGGGTGAGGTTGACGTTCATTTGTTTGTATACAGACGTTCACTTATTCCAGCACCATTTGTTCAAAGGATTACCCTTTCTCCAGTGAATTACCTTTGTCATTTTTTTTTGCCAAAAATCAGTTCAGTATATTTGTGTGGGTTTATCTCTGGACTCCATTCTATTCCACTGATCTGTGTGTCTATCCTTTTATTAATACTGTGCTATCTTTTTTACTGTAGATTTATTGTCAGTCTTGAAGTCAGGTACGGAGCCCTTCATCTTGTTCTTCTATTTCAGAATTATTTTGGCTCCTCTAGTTTCTTTGCCTTTCCATAAAAAATTCAGAATCAGCTTGTAAATATCCACAAAAAAGCTTCCTGGGATTGGGACTGGGATTGGGATTGTGTTGAATTTAGATCAAATTAGGTAGACTTGACATCTTTACATTATCCATGAAGACTGGATATCTCGCCATTTAATTAGGTAGTTTTTATTTTGTCATTTTTTGGCATGTGAAAATCGCACACATTTTGTTAGATATTTATACCTAAGTAAACTATATTATTTATTATTAGTTTTGAATTCCAGCTAGCTAGAAACACAATTTACTTTTGTATGCTGGCTTTGTGTTCTTTTACCTTGCTAAACTCATTTATTAGTCCTAGGAGCTTCATTACAGATTCTTTGCAATTTTTTATGTAGATAATTAGTCACTATAGCTTTATTTCTTCTTTACCCATCAGCATACCTTTTGTTTCTTTTTCTTGACTTACTGCACTAACTATAATTTCTAGCATGACGTTCAATAGAATTGTTTAGAGAGGAAATTCTCGCCTTCTTTCAAGCTTAGAGGAAAGCACTTAGTTTTTCACTATGAAATATGTTAGGTATACATTTTTTTCGTAGGTACCCTTGATCAGATTAAGGAAGTTCTCTTAGATTTCTCATTGGCTGAGAGTTTTTTGTTTTTCAGTCATGAATGGGTGTTGAATTATGTTGAGTGCCTTTTCTCATCACATGGCTTTTCCCCCTTTAGTTTGTTAAGTACATTGATTTCCAAATGTTGAACCAGATTTGCATTGGATAAAACTCACTTGGTTGGATAAAACTCACTCCTTGGATAAAACTCACTTGGATAAAACTCACTCCTTGGATAAAACTCACTTGGTTGTGGTTTTTATCCTTTTAAAGGTTGTTGGATTTGATCCATTAATATTTTCATTGAGGACTTTTACGTCCATATTCATAAAGAATAGTAGTCGGTAGTCTTTTTTTCTTGCTATGTATTTGGTGTTAGTATTACATAATGCTGGCCTCATAAAATGAATTGGGAAGCAGCCTCTCATGTTTTATTTTCAGGAAGAAACTACACGATATTTTTTCCTTAAATGCTTGGTAGAGTTAATTTGTGAAAATGTCTGGGTTTGAATTTTCTTTTTTGGATGGTTTTTAACTACAAACTCAATTTATTTGACCTATACGATATATATAGGTCATCTATTTTTCTTTCTGGAGTGCTAGTAAGTTTGTTTCTTATAAGAAATTGCCCAATTCATCTAGGCTATAAAATTTAAAGGCAGAGAGTTGTTTGTAATATGCCCTGTCAGGAATTATATAAACATTGAGACATTACTTTTGTCATCTTCATTAGGGCTGCCATAAAATCAGCCACAATTAAAGAATAAAATACATTTAAAGGAGCCCAGTTAAACAAATACTTTATGGTAACCATGTCTCTTCCCCCCAAAAGAATAAATAGAGGGTTTGGAGATTTGGTCAGGCTTTCTCTCGCCTCCCAGCAGAAGCACGGAGACAGTCAACAGTCAAGGTCAAAATGCCTGATGGCCAAAGGGCCCCGCCCCTCTTGGACAGCCCTTTCCCTTGCTCTGGCCTGCAATCTTCTCATGTGTAAAATGGGAGGTTGGAAGCTGGATGTGTGAGTGTAGACTGATTTCCACCATCCACCCTCCAAGGGAAGAGCTGGGAGGCACCTACGGTGCATGGAGCACCTGTGAGGCGCAAACCTCACTGCTGGCCCTGCTGCTACTCAGCTACCTTTAGCCCAAAGGCAAGCACCTCCACAGGAAAGGGTATGATGCTCTGTTCACGTCCCAGGCAAGTGGGGGAAAATACTAACACTTCTTAACAGAATTCATTCTTTCGGTAAAAATGCCAGCTCTGTGCTGGCTTCAGGCCAGGATACAAAGGCGACAATACTCAGGATTGAAGCTTTGGGTCAAACGGCTGGCTCGGGTCCTGCCTCAGCCACAGTCACTTATTAAGTCAGGAACTACTTTCTGAACACGTGACAGGCTCTGCTCTGGGCAGGGCGCTACAGGTGTAAAGAGCAACAGTCTCTGCCCCACATAGCCATGACTGTCATTAAACAAGCATTCCAGTTTGTAGATGGGATTAAGAGTTTCTGCCTCCCAGAGGTGGAGTGTGTGTTTAGAGAGATGGTACAAGTAGGTCACCTGCTATTTGGTGGATGCTTAGCAAAGGGGTGTTGTCTGGAGAGCAGATCCTAGCAAAGCCAATCTGCTAAGGGGTCAGCCCCAGCCCCACTAGCTTCATCAATGACGGTGACACACAGTAGGGCTCCTGGTGAAGCCCAGCACCCACGGCAGACTGCAGAGCAGCAGCTTGTCCCCACAGTCACCAAAGCACTATTTCTGCATCCCAATGGGCCTGCCCCACAACCACAAGCAGCACAGGAGGGACCATGAGGGAGGGACATTCATGAGAACAGAGATCCTATTCCAAGGAGCCTCAGCCAGCATGGCAACTGGCTTCCCACCCCTGGATAGCCTTACAAGTGGAGGCCATGGGGCTGGGCAGGATATGGGAATCACACTGGGCTCTGGGAGCTTGGTGGTTTCTAAGAAGACCCAGTGTCCTTTGTTTCTTTTCTCTGTAGTCTTTTGATACTTGATGAAATTAGGGTACCAGGAAGGTGGGAGAGCCAAGCACGTGGCCTGGATCCTGGTGTGACCTTGGGCCTGCCACCACACCTCCCTGAGCCTCAGCTGTTCCTCCATCACACAGAGCCATTGATGCCCACCACAGGGCTCCTGGGAGGGTTAAATGAAAGTGTGCCCGATGGTGCTGTACAGCGCTTGATTCGTAAAAACTGGTTAATAAATGGCAACTGCTATCATTATGATTTATTTTTAAATGCCCATCTCACCTGTGTCCTTAAAGGAACAAAAAAGGTTTTGTGGTCCATTCTTTGGCAGAGTTTGAAGATAGAGGTGGGGGAGTGGGGCAGGTGCAAAGGAATAAGAGAGATCCA
Organism: Galagoides demidoff; assembly: GCA_963574575.1. NCBI lineage: Eukaryota > Metazoa > Chordata > Mammalia > Primates > Galagidae > Galagoides > Galagoides demidoff. The sequence continues at coordinate 15,026 of CAUYQV010140989.1, forward strand.
AAGTCCTTCTGAAGGGGGTATCAGCCCCTAGTGGGAGGGCAGGGAGGGTTCAAGTTCTACCAGGCCTCCCCAGGGTAAATGCTAGAACCTGCCTGACTCTCTGTTTCTCCACTTGGTGCATTGTCACCCCCCTCCTCCCTGGACTCAAACAGGGCCCTCAGGAGCTAAGTGGGCTGAACAGCTGGAAGCTAGGCAAAAGGTACATTTACACTCCAGGAAAAAGCTCTGCACAGCAGCGAGGAACCCTATTTACAAATAAAGCCTGTTCTTGGCTCCACCGCCCACACAGGCAAGCCCCTTTATTCCATTTCAATATGCCTAATTCCACTAAAAGTGCATTGGCAATAAACAGAATTAATCAGTCCTGGATGCCCGAGCGAGTGTAGGCAGGTGTTAACAGATCCAAGGGGCCTTGGAGGGGAAAGTAAAATAATGGCAGGGAATATAAAACGCTTTACCGCGGAGGGGATTGAGGATGGAAAGGACTTTACTGAAGGCGAGCACTTTATGCGCAAATAAAGCCTTTGATTGCCTGCAACTGAGAGGCAAACTAAAGTGAGCGGAAAACTTCCATGGAATAGTTCCCTCTGCCTTGTTGCAGTATGGAAATCACTTTATTGTTGCTGTTTTCAAGATTACAAAAGAGAATTCTTGTTCCATTCAGACAATGAAAAAGGAGGTGAAGAACAAAGTGCAAATCGTCCTTAATCTTACCACCTGAGATAACCACTGTTGACATTCTGGCGTGTGGGCAGTGGAGATGCTTCTTGGCGCATATTTTTGCATACACATACAATACAAATGAGATCTTGTTAGATCTGCGGCTTCTGCAGCCCGAGCTGCTTCCCACTTTATAACGGACCGCGGACATCCTTCCACATTAATAACTGCAGGGCTCCAGTGCCATCTCTTCACAGCTGCACGGAATTGTGGGGAACTGCACGCCCTGTGGGATCTGGTTCTGCTTGCCTTAATGGCATCAGCTGGCACCTTCTCCCCACCTGGCTTTCTGCATTCAGCCACATCAGCTTTCCCGTGCATCCCAGAACACTTCCTTCCCCTTCAGGGACTTAGCATTTGCTGTCCTTTCTGCCTGAAATTCTCATTTCCTTGTTCACATAATTAATTGTGTTCTCTTCTTTTAAATTTCAACTGAAATGTTTCTTCCTTCAGGAAGCCTTCCCTGATTTCCATTTATCACTATGATAATTAACCAGTTGTGTGGTTTGGTTTCGTTTGTCTCTTGTCTTCCCACTAGAATGTGAGCTCTAGGGAGTCAGAGACCGTGTCCATCTTGCTCAACTCGGATGCTGTAGTTTCAATAATTATGAGAAAGGGAGGCTATTTCTTATTTTTACAAAGAAAGAGAAGCTCTGACAGGTAGAGTGACTCTCCAAGGTCACACGGTTTTAAAAGAAAAAGCAACAAAACTGGGATTTGAACCCAGTCTTTATTTTATCATTATTTTTTTTTGAGACTATTATTCTGGGTAGAGTGCTGTGGTGTCATAGCTCACAGCAAGCTCAAACTCCTGGGTTCAAGTAATCTTCTTGCCACAGCCTCCCAAGTAGCTGGGACTATTACTGGCCACTACATGCTGGCCACCATGCCCAGACAGTACATTTTCTATTTTTAGTAGAGATGGGGGTCTCACTCTTGCTCAGACTGGTCTCAAACTCCTAAGCTCAAGAAACCCACTGGGTTCAGCCTCCCAAAGTGCTAAGGTTATAGGTGTGAGCCACGGTGCCTGGCTTGAATCCAGTCTCACTGATTGCAAAGCCAGAGCTCTTCTCTCCATACCTGTTTCCCCAGAGAACCCGATAGACACCTTGCCTCTGCACTACAGCCTGTCTGCCAAGATGCACCCCTGGGTCTACACAAATCCACCTTGACTTTGTCTTCTCATCTGTGTAGAGAGTCAAGACCCCTGACACTAGTGGGGCATTCAAGGCCCTTTGTTACCCAGACACCACCTCATCCTGTGCTTCATTCCCTTGGCTCTGCACACGGATAGTTGCCTACCTTAGTCACGCACAGTCAAGGTCCTTCAACCAGACATTCCCTCCCATCCCTCACATCTCTACCCACCCAACCCTCTTACCCACCAAGGCCTGGCTCAAAGCCCCCTTGTGTCTATGGTCACTACTCCACATCGCTGCTCTGCCAACCCTAGTGTCAGGATTTAGCCCAAGCACACAATGCTATGTACGTCTATGTCCTGACTCCACTGTCCTCATGGGCAGAGCCTTGCCTCTCTGAGCGAGTTCCTGGCCTGTCCCAGCAGGCTGCCAAGTGTGGTGGTTAAGACCATGGGCTATGGAATTAAGACTTCCTGATTTCTAATCCTACTCTGCAACCTGTCAGCTATAAGACCTTGGGCAAGTCAGTTTAATCTCTCTCTGCCTCAGTTTCCCCAACTGGAAAACATGGGTAATAACAACCTGTTCTTCAGGGTTGCATGAGGATTCACTAAGACGACACACATGAAGTGAGAAGAAAAGGTCAGGTGCACAGTAACCCCTCTTTAAAATGTGAGCTAATAATATTCTGATAATTGCTGCTTGCTCCAGATTGAACGCCAGGCCTGAAGCTGCCCAGTGAACCCCCACCCAGCTCATGACTTTCCCTCCTCTTCCCTCTCCGGGCTCCATAATAAACCCTGAAGTCAGGGCCATCACAGGCCATCAGCAGTGCTTGCAAAACAGCAGCCCTGACGAGTTCAGGTCGGCCGGCTGCACACGCAGTGTAGGAGGCCACCCTGCTGCTGCTCTGAGCTGTGAATTAGAGGCGCAGCAGCTGGTCAGGGTGGGGAGGTGGGTACTTCCCACAGGGTCAAGCCCTCAGGATGGGGTGCTGACTGGTCTGCCAGAAGCCAGATTGCCATCAGATCCTTCCCTCCCTTGGTCCCTCTCCTCACCTTGAGCCCGCTGCTCTCAGCCTCAGAGCCCACGTCCACTCCTGTGATATAAATGCCGAGGCCGTACTCCGCTCCCCCTCGGATTGTGAGGCCCAGCGACCGGCCATCCCCCAGCACCAAGTTCACCTGTAAGAGGGAAAGGAGAGCATTAGAAGGCCTGGGGGCCACACTGTGGGGGTGGCAGGCTATGGAGCCCCCTCCCATCCCCTGAAGGGCACATCGGTTCCAGCCAGCAAGGAGGCAGTCCTAGGCCAAGGCCCGGAAGAGCCCCTAGAACATTCTGTTCTTGCCACAGCGCTGCCACTGCCTTGCTGAGTGACCTTGTGGAAGTCCCTTCGCCTCTCAGGGGCCATTACTGCTGCAGTACAAGAGGGCACAGAGGAAGTGACTTTTCAGGATCCCTCAGGGCTAACATCCAGAGCACACCACGGATTTCAGGGGCCTCGAGTGCTCTCTGCCTCCACCAGCCACAGTCACTTTAGGTGAATGTCCAGGGACTCCCCCAGGCTCCTTCACTGTCCATCTTCTCTCCTTAGGAATCAAGGCTCAGTTCAGGCTCAGGGCAGCCCCTACCCTGTCTCCCTGGGGTCTCCTGCCATCACAGGGCTCTTCTGCCCTGCCATCCATCTTGATGGACATGGTAGTGTTGGTTATTCTACAAACACAGGCGGCACCCACTAAGTGCAGTCTCAAAGCTGGTCCAGGGAACCTAGAAATGACTCAGACAGTCCTGCTCCTAAGGGACTCACAGTCTAGCAGCAGACAGACACACACAGACCCGCTCAGTACAGTGGGGTCAGAGTGTGATGGGTGGCTCGGGGCTATGTGGGCACAGAGAAGGAACACTGGTCCCAGCTAGAGGGGCTTCTCGGAGAAAGTGACATCTCCAATGAGATGGGCGGGTGAGCAGGAGTTAGCCAGGCAGGGGTGGAGGAGAGTCCAGGGACTTGGGATGGTTTATTTCACTTCTTGGGATCCTGGAGGTAAGTTGCTGAGGCCAGAATGTGGAGGTAGAGGCTCAGAAGGATGGATGAGAGAGGCTGGGGGAGATTCTGGTCAAGTGTGCTTTGCATGTGAAAAGGAGATTTACAGAAAAGGGAGAATAGCCCAAACCTCAGCCAAAGAGACAAAAAGCATCCTGTGACAAGTTAAGATGCAGTGACATGTAAGGGACCCAAAGAGAGCGCAATGTGAATGCCCACAGGACAGAGAGGGCTGGGCCTGTCTTGAGGCATCAGGGGAGGGCAAATTTCATCAGGGAAGACCATTCAACCCTATTTCCATTTCTGAAAATTTATTCTTCTAAGAGTAATCCTGTGTTCTGAGCCTTTTACAGATATTATCTTCCTTAGGTTTTCAACCACTCTGGGAGGAAGTGGTGAAGAGGACAGACTCAAGCCCTAACTGCCCAGTGGAGGGCCCAGCTGTGTGACCCTGACCAAGTTACTTAACCTCTCTATGCCTCAGCAGCCTCTTCACCAGAAAATGAAAATGAAAAATAATACCTGCCTACCTTTCAAGGTTATTATGAAGAAGAACAAGTGAAGAGAAAGAATGAAATCATGATGCTCAGTAAACCTTAGCCATGGTTGGTTCCATTTTGCACTTGGCAAAACTGTCAGGTTCAGAAACTGGACAACACCACACAGTCACAGCTTGTTCATGGCCAAGTCAGACCTGGGTTCTGCCCCCCTCTGCCTCTCTCCCTCTTGGGAGCAAAAGTGGCAGTTCTACTCCTGATGTCAGGAACGAGCCCGACAGACAGCCACTCTACAGCATATGGTTCTAAGACAGAGGGCTCCGTGCATGTGAGAGGGGCCTATCTCACAGGACAGTGCCAGGCGGGCACTGCTCAGTGGGGTGGGCCTGGTCCCTTGTGGTTCAAGGCCAGCTCCCGTTTGCTCCCCAAACAGGATGACCACAGGATAGAAGAGGTACCTATGAGGCCCACTCAGCTCTGGGGCATGGGTGGGGGGGACTCACACGAGGTCCCCCTGAGAGACAGATGTCCTGGGAACAGCAGGCTCTGTGGACATGAGCTCTAACTTGGGAACAACTACAAAGCCTGAGATCTGCCCCAGTATACCAGCTCCAAGGTGTGAACAGGCTTGGTGAAGTGAACTGGGCTCAAAGCCCACCCAGTCTTCTGCCATATGCAGGTCTGTGTTTGGGAGGTGACAGTGCATGGCAGTTGCATGTACCGGCTCTGTAGCTGGATTGGTGACTTGCTAAGTATGTAACCCTGGGCAAGTTGCTTTGCTTCCCTGTGCCTCAGTTTCCTCATCTGGAAAATGGAGCGACCAGTGATGCCCATTCTGTTGGTCTGTTGCAGGGGATGAATGGGTCACACACAAGATGTTGCCTGACCCAGGGGAAGCCCTCAGAACGGTGGCTATCATTATCTCTGGGCTGGCATTCCAGGAAAGCCACCAGGCTGAGCTTCCCCAGGTGCTGGAAATCACCATGAGGCCTCCCTTCCGGGAGATGGTGCACATGGGCTGCTGGAAGGCGGGGACAGGCTGTGTGGATGCACTGCATAGTTGGAGTTCCATCCACAATCCAGCTGCTCGCCCAGTGCCGAGCCCCTGCTGAGCCTTGTGCTGCACACGGAGTCAGAGAAGAATCTGACTGGGTCCCTTGAGAGGTCTGGGATGTGGGTGGGTGGTCAGAGGATGCTGAGAGGAATGCAGGAGTGCTCCTGTGCCACCCCCAGGACCAAGGCGCTGCTCCCCCAGGGCAGGGAGACCCTCCCTGGAAACTGCCCCATGGAAGTCCCTTACCCAAGGTCACACTCCTCCCTGGGAGCAGGTCCTGTTCTGTCTACTGATGGGGTCAGCTTTTGCTGACCCCTGCCTCCACTCACATCAACTCTGCGGGGCCATCCCAGATCAAGAGCTCCCCATGGGACCTGCTGAGATCTCTGTGGCGATGGCATCATGGCCCACCCTTCTCTCGGGTCACTCCTGGGTCCCCCACTTCTTTTGCCAGCATTGACTTCCAGGGCATTGCTGCTGCTGTAACAAATCATCACAAGGCTGGATCCTCAGAGAAACACGCAGTTGTGATCTGACAGTTCTGAGAGCAAACTGTAAAGAGGGCAGACAGGGCTGCATTCCTCTGGGGGTCTGGGGAGAACCATTTCCTGGCCTCTTCTAGCTCCCAGAGGCTGCCTGCATTCCTTGGCTCAGGGGCCCATGCTCCACCTCCAAACCCACGCCCAGCACCTTCAATCAACCTTTCTCTGCTAGTATCACATCTCTTCTCTGAACCTAGCCCTCCTGCCTCCCTCTTTTAAGGACCCCAGGGATGACACTGGGCCCCCACAGGGAATCCAATGTAGTCTCTCATCTCAAGACAATCACCTAATCCCATTTGCAATATCCACTTTGCCAATAAGGTCTCTGCTCACAGGTTCTAGGGAGGAGGAGGAGGAAAACATCTTTGCCTACCAACAAGTACTCTCCTAAAAACCTCATTTGGTCTCTGGGTACATTCCCAGGACTCTGGGAATGTGGAGGTTCCCAGAAATGTGACCACAGAGCCTTGAAGGCTGAGTGTGCAGCCAAGGAGAGAAGAGGGAGTGTGAGCAGCACTGGACACAGACATGGGACAGAGGGTGGCATGGAGACATCAGGAGGGGCTGAATGCCCGGCATGTGGTGGAAGTGGGGGAGAAGGGCTGAGACTAGCCTGGGGGGTGGCAGTGATGCAGGCCAAGAAGGCTGGGCTATAAGGGGACAGTGACAGGTTCAGATGTGGATAGCAGGAAGACTCCTGGAGACAGGCAGCAGGAGAGAAAGCAACATCTAGAGATCCCCTATGAGGGGGTGTGCACCTTCAGATGGGGGTCAGGGATCTGACAGGGGGAGGGCAAGGAGGCTGGCTGAGGGCAGAGTAGGCAGCTCCCACCTGCACCCCCTGCCATGCTTGGCAGGACAGATCTCTCCTTTGTGCCGCTCCTGCAGGGCATGGAAAAAACACAGTAGAGTGCCAGCCCCCAGGGCCCACTAGAGTCAATCCTGCCCCCTCCCATGCCCCTCCCAACTTTAGGACAGAGCTGGGAGCTTGGGCGTCTTTGCAGCCAGCTCAGGAACACACAGATGGCAGCAGCTGTCTGCAGCAGGCCCCTCTGAATACTAAAGATGAAAACAAACCTCCCCGCCTCCCTGCCACCTCCCCGTAAATTCTTTACATTGGAATAAAATTGAGTCTTTATCACAGAACTGTAATAACAGTTCTATCAACCACAGGGTAATCTGCCTCAATCACTCGCTGGAAATTCAACCAGCGTTTGGCATGAAAGAGGATTCATCTGTGGGAAAGCAAATGAAACTGCAAGAGGCCGCCTGGCCTGGTGCAAATAACACCACTGTCACTAACAGTATTAATATAATAATAACTCACTGAATTAGTCAGTAAATGGGTTCAGTATTTCCTACATCCCAGGTGCTGTGCTCAGCTGTTGGGGCCTGGGACTGGCCAGGTCAGACACTAGGTTCAGGCCCCGGCCCTGGAAACTGTCTGGACGCGGACTGCTGTGCTTCCTAGCTGGGGATCAACTCCCCTTAGGTGCCTGGGGGCTGTTCATCTTAGCAGGAGAGAGGGAGAGAGAAAGAAAGAGTCTTAGTAGGAGAGAAGCAGTCTGAGTAGGAGAGAAGCAGTCTTAGTAGTCTTTGTAGAAGGTGCGAAGCAGACACCCTCTGAGCAGGAGGGGTCAGAGTGAGCGGGTCCATGAAAGAACAAACAAATGAACGAACCCGGACTAACCACTCCTGCAGCTACTTATAGACATAATCCGCGGCTATGTGCACCACAGGTGGGGAGACTGCCAAGCACTGACGTTCTCATCTCGAGTGCTCTCCTGTGAATGAGAGCCGAATCCCTTCCTCATGTCCTTATCACCAAGGTGTTACCAAGATGTTATATCACACGTGTTTCTTATAGTTACAGGGTGTTCACAGCTTAATTCTCGCTTCTCCTTCCCTCGAATTAAACTGGTATACTACCCTCAGCACTCTACACACATCACCTTGTATAATCCTTTCTCCTCCTCAGTGGTTTCTGTTGTTACCCCCATTTTCTGGATGAGGAAACTGAGGTTCACCCCTCCCTGAGGTTCACACAGCGGGCAGCCCTGCCAGGCCTGGGGGCATGTCCTGGTTCTGCCCTTCACTCTTGGGCACCCTTGGGGCGGGCCCCAGGGCTTCTCTGATCTTCAGTTTTCCCATTGGTAAAATGAGAATTGTGCAACCTGCCTGGGGCATGTACTGCTGGCCACCAGTCGCCCCCCTTTCTGACTAGCCCCAGAACCTTTGGAGGCCAACTGTAAGGATCACAGGCATCGTGAAGACTGATCAGGAAAAAACTCATATACTTCACACCCATAGCATGGCTACTATCCAAAAATCAGAGAATATGAAGTATAGGCCAGATGTGGAGAAGTCGGAACCTTTGGGTACTGTTGGGAATGTAAAATGGTGTAGCCGCTATGGAAAAGTATGGTGGTTCCTCAAAAAATTAAAAACAGAATTACCATGTAATCCCGCAATTCTACTTATGAACCTTGAAGACATTATGCTAAGTGAAATAAGCCAGTCACAGGATAACCACTGTGTGACTCTATTTATATGAGGGGCCTAGAGTGGTCCAATTAATGGAGACAGAATGGTGGTTAGAGGAAACTGGAGTTGCGGGGATGGGGAATTGCTGTTTAAAGGATTTTAGTTTTACGCAATGAAAAGAGGTCTGGGATTGGCTCAGGCAATATGAAGAGCAGACAGGTCTGATTCCCATGTTCTTGCCTCTGCTCCTGCCTTCAGCCTCACAGGATGGTTCTCACTCTGCAGCACAGAGAAGGTCATTTCTGGAA
>CAUYQV010140991.1:0-13849 GCA_963574575.1 Galagoides demidoff
TTTTTTTACAAGAATCACTGTTTAAGTTTGAATGTGATAGAAGTTTCTCTTCTGATGCGAATTGCAGGTACTTGCATTTTAGGTCCCCAACTCTGTCCTCTCCTCAGCATGCAGGTAAAACCAGTTACTGAGTGAGTGTCCACATGTGGCCACCTGTGAGACTGTGCAGGGCCCCAGAGCATCTTCAAATCATCCTAACAGTGTTCGAGTGACACGCTTATCTGTTTCCACCCTCAGCCTTTATTTATTCATCCAGTATGTATTAAGACAGCTAGAAGTTTCCAAGATGAAACATTCCTAACTCTGGAGGAGCCCACATTCTAATGCAAACAATTAGAGGCTGAATTTTTGGAACAAAAAGCAGGGCTCCTTGGAAAAATGAAAAAGGTGTTCCATCAATCTCTACTACACATCAGCAAATTAAAAACACTAAATGCAAAAAAATTCACTTAAGCTGACTATTTCCCCAAAATTCCCTCAGGTAATCTTCCTCTGCGATGCAAAACAAGGTTACTTGTGGTTATGCATGGTAAATATAAGAATATTTACCAGGGGAGGGACGTCAGTCTGGGAAAGCTGAGATAGTTTCACAGGTGGGAGAACACACTTGTCTCAGACTTGAAGGATGAATGACAGTGGGCCAAGTGCCCGGGACTCGGGAGGGTGTTCCAAGGAGAGGGAGAGTTAAATACTTCCCTGGAGTATTTAAAAGTGAGACAGAACCAAGGAGGGTGTAGGGATAGGCGTGAAGTATAGAAAGTCAATGGTGGGAGGTGGTCAATGAGGGAGCTAACCAGGTGGGCCTGGGCTAGCTCACTTAGGGCCTTGAACTCCACAGTAGTTCAGCTCCCATTCTGCAGCCAAAGGACAGCCTGACAGGATTTCCCATGGGGGAGGTGAGCACACGCTCGCTGTCTCATTGGTGTGCAGAGTGGATCTGAGCACAGAGGCTGGCCTTGCAGAATGGAGCTGGTGACAGGGTGAGACGCCAAGCCTACCGTCAGGCACATGGTCGTCTTATGACATGTTTGGATTCAAGAGAAAAAACAAGCACAAATCCTGAAGCTGCCGGAGTGCTCCCACTCCCTCCTCTTCTGTGCTGGGGTCCTGGGTTTATCTTTCTCTCCCCTAATGCTCTGTGCATTCTGAGAGGCGAGAGAGAATGCTTTGTACATCTTTCCTGCAACAAAATGTTTGATAGAGTCCACGTGCTGAATAGATGACAGAAAATCAGCATTCGCATTTTAACCCTTAGAGTCCAAAATGTGCTTTTCAAAAAATTACTTATGGATGTAAAAACCAAAATACTTGAAAATTCTATGAGGCTTGGAAGCAGTGACTACTGGATATAAGTGCGCGACTTCTCCTTGGGGACCTCGCGTCATGATTTAGGTTTGTATCAGAGGAGTGACAGTGCAGGCTGCCTTTCCAGCTTGTCCCCATGATAATAACCAGCCTTGGCTCCCTTGGCTTCTTCTAAAAGCCTCTCCCCCTTTCATAGGCAAAGTTGGTGGGGTTGGGTAGGGTAACTCTCCACACTTTTTGGTCCTTCAAATGGCTTCCTCATTTTCTGCAAACTAAGCCATTCAATGCACAGTTCCAAATACCATCCCTGTCAAAATAGCTGACAACCAGGGATTATTAACTAGCTCTAATGCAGCATTTACTTTAGAAAACAAATGCTTCCAAGTGATGGGATGGTTGTTTTTCCCCTCTTTCAAGTGACTCTTCACAGGATTTCATGGGAGCTCAGAAGCCAGATAAACTTTGATGAATTCATTGTCATTTGGGTATTGTTGGCTAAATCTAGACAGAACTCTAGAAGCCAGTGTTTAGGTGTGCACGTGTGGGAGGGGTCACGTTTTCTTTTCTAAACGTGTTTTCTGAATGTGGAAAGGGTTAGATGTGCAAAGTGTTTATATTCAAGGCACAGGCAGACACGTGCACCTGCATGGTTGACTTATCACAGCACTAGGCCATGGGCCACAAAAGAATGGTACAGCAAACAAGGGACATTTGCTTTCTTGCAAAAGGTAGACATTCCCAACCCCACCTGCCCCTGGGATCTTGCTCTTAGGCGGCACCTGCTTAGCTGAAGTCTTAGTTGAATTCATCCTGTCTTGTGAAACTTCTAATCTAGAAAAAGTTAAGAGGCAAGAACTTCCACCCACCCCAAATTCAAAGAATAATTAAATAAATAAATGAAGGAAAGTTAAGAAAGGTGAATTGTAGAAAGAGAGCAAATTCAGGCAGGAAGCTAACCAGGAGGTAGCTCTGTATACAGCACAGGTTTAGCAAATAGAACCATCTGGGCTTACACCGCATGTCCTTGTGGCCACTTATAAGCTCTAAGACCTTCACAGGTAACAAAAACTCACTAGTCGAGGTTTCCCCATCAGTGAAATGGGGGCACTAAGTGTGTTGTGAGAACTGCGTTAGCTAATGTCACTTTTTGAGCACTGTGCCAAGCATATAAGAAAGCTTCAACAAAAGATATCTTACAAATCTTCTTTACTTTGGGAGGTGCTTTCGACAGACAAGATCATGTTCATTTGCAGCACGGAATAAAGAATTAGGATTTGTCCAGGAGGTGAGCTTGGCGGAGAAACTAAATATCTCTATTTCTTCTTGAGTAAGGCACTCACCATGTGGATGTAATTATTATTCTGAGTGAAGTGCAGGGCAACTTAGAACCAATATTCATAGAGGATAAACATGTATTCCTAATCCACATGTAATCTAAGTTGGACGTAAACTTACCCTGTAGTTAGAGAGACTGTTCTTTTCAGTAAAGAATGTTAAGCTATCTGGTTCACAGATATTCATAGCAAACAAGCATAAGTCAGGAAGGAATTCTTCCATTTAGCCAGTCAAGCTTTTTCTGCTCTTTTTTTTCAGTCTGCAAAAAAACAATAATGATCTTCTTTCCTGGAGACTCAGGTTGGATTAAGGGAAGTACCATACCTGGAACATGTCAGAAATCCTAATGAAAACACTTGCATCTATTCATAAATAATGCACAGCACTCAGAGATCACTGGCTGTGTTTCATTAGTTCTGCCTCCCAAGAGCATTAAATTTTTTAAAAAGCATACTATTTAAAAGTTTAAAGTAATAAAAGAGATACAAAACAAATATAATAAGAATTTTTTTCCTTGGATTTCTATTATACAAGCATTATGCACATAATCCCAACCAGCAGCGCAGAGGTCTTCTCTGACATAAAACAAAAGGTTTTGTTTGAGTCTATTTAAAAAAAAAATTAAAAAAAAAAAAATAGGTGGGCCTGCAAGGCTCACTTTAGACTCTAGATGGCGCCATAAGTCTCTCTATTCTGCTGCTGTCCCTGCCTGGCTGGCCAGACCCACCTAGAACAGGACTTTCCTTTCAGGAGTTACATTGATATCTTTTGTAATGTACCTGTTTGTGGATAAGAAAATGAGGCATTTAAGACTAGTCTGGGAAAGCTTTAAGTACATGCTGAAAATGTCAATAAATAAATAAAATTTATCCTGTGTCTCCCACATTTTGTCCTGACACTAGCAGTTATGAAATTAGTATACAGCTTTGCCATTTTCTTACATGTATTCAGACTTTAATTCATATAGGAGAGTAAGCAGTATTAGGGGACAAGTGATCTGACATTTCTGAAACAATACCTGTGGGTAATGTCTAGTTACTTTGTTTCTAAGCAACACAGGACTCCTTCAGGTAAGAAGCAATGCCAGATATAGACTCTCTATTATTTGGTAAATTCCTGATTATTTAATTTCTTATTTATGAGAGAAAGAACAATGAATATAATCCGACCAAATGATATAACAAAAACAAGGGAGAGAAATTAATTTGCCCCAAGTACAAGCAATAAGAAGACGCAGTGCCTATAGAGAATCTACAGTTAGTAATTCAACTTACTGGCAACCCGTCTTTTCACAATCCCTACACACCAGCAGTTCTAGACAAGGCTGTGCTACTTGGACAGCTCAGGCCACTCCCTTGGTACCCACCCTCTTTCGTAACACCACTGATTGTAATCATTTTCCTATTTAGAATTTTCCAGCAAGCAAGAAAGTTGTATTTTTGGAAAAGGAAAAGCCATAAGGGAAAGGAGAAATAACTAATACTGTTTCAGCAGGTAATGTTTGTCTAGGACTTTACACATCTTATCTCATTAGTCCTCAGCAATAGTGAAGGAAGGCAGAAAAGATGCCCCTGTTTACAGACAAGGATAAGGACTCAGAGAAGTTGAGCAAGGTATCCCAGGTCGCACAGCTACTAACCGGTGGGGACGGGATTCTAATATGGTCTTACTTCCTCCAAGGCCTCACAGCTCCTAACTGGTGTGGCTGGGATTCTAATAAGTCCTTACTTCCTCCAAGTCTCAGGTCTTTATCCAGGTGAGTAGTAAAGATCATAGACTCTGACATTTAATAATGACGAAACCTTGAACAAGGTACGTGGTGTCCTCGGTTGCAGTGTGAGACAGGACTACAAAGAACACCCCTCGGAGCACACAGAAGAACAGCAGAGATGACTGGAAACTGCGGTCATGATGCAGCCTTCATCTAAGGACCCTGAATAGCTTCTGATCCTTTCCAAGTGGTAAAGAATACTGCAGCGTCTACCTCAGCTATGCTTTTACGTGTAGCCCTGGTGGGTTAAGTTGGCAACTCTGACCTCTGATGCTAAAGAAAGGGAGACAGGCAGGCCCTGGAGACCAGCAGGGTCAGACGCAAAGGCCCTCAGCGTCTCTTTGCCTCCGTCCCCACTGCTATTTGTCCACTGGCTCAAGATTCCATGGAGGACATGCTCTTGTTTCTAACACTCTCCCTCCCACTCCAAGCGGATAAAGGGCAAGGCAGAACTGAAGGCAGGACTGTACTTTTGTTCTACTCAACAAAGGAATTACTGAGAAGCTGCTCATGAGACCACTAGACTTTACCAGGTGACCCTCAGACAGTCCTTCATTTAAAGTAAACGAAAGTTAACAAGCATGCAAGGACTGACCACACTGCCAAAATTACTCAGCCTGTGCTGAAGCTGGTTCTAGAAAGCAGTGAGTCACTGCCATCTAAATTCTTTGTATGAAAGTGGAAATCAAGTAATTCCAGCATTTCATTCCACATAACACTGGGTTCAGCAGGTATTTAGAAGGAATAGCAAACTTTATCTTCTTCTTTAAACATGACATAAATTAAAGCTCATCGAGTACTCCACAAGAACTAAAGCCTAACATCCTTATAAACCGACCAAACAAGTCTGCAGAGACTGAGAGGCACGGTAAGATAAGGCTGTTTCTTTGCACTTGCCTTATTTTAATGCAATGTCATAATGCATGGCCATAGACCAGGGGTTCTCAACCTTCCTAATGCCGTGGCCCTTTCATACAGTTCCTGTGGGTTGTGACCCACGGGTTGAGAACCGCTCTTATGGATGAATTTAGCAACTGACGTTCTTATTCATAATACGAATTTATTCCACATTTCACAGGGCTAGATCCAATCTCTTTGGTAAACATCATTTCCATAACAAATGATAATTTATCTGTGACATAATCTTTTTAACATAACACTTTATTTCAAAATTTAAAGTCGGTAGAGATAAACATTTCTTCAACATGATGCTGACATTGCATTGTGAACTTAGTGGGGAGTTTCCAAGCCCCCCTACTGGGTTTTTCCATACTTGGAAACATAGGTAAGGTTGAACTGTAAGCTGGAGGAAGCACAATAAGAGCCATTTGTAAGATATGCTGCCTCCTTGGTCGTGCGGGGCTGTGTAGTAATGAAGTGAGCTCCCTTCTGCTGGCCTCCACTTTTCTTTCCTCTCCATCATATGGGACGGATTGTAACTGTAAGCATCAAATCAAATCAGCTGTGTACAAACAGCATGTGGAACCTTTTCTCAGTTCAGGTTTGGTAGGAGAACATGGGATATCACAGTCTCAAAACACATACACGTATTTGCTTAACACTTGAGCAAGGGCTGGCAAAGAATGAGGCAGGAGGCACAAGTTCCCGAGCCCAGATTCCAGGACACCCCGCTTCCCAACGCTGCTTTCTCCCATCTATCCCCAAACCTCAGGCTCTAGCTGGGAAGCCCTTGTCACTGTACCGAGCAGATCAAACCTCCTGATACGCAGCCCCAGGTCTCCGGACATGGGCTGAATTGAAGCAGGCAAAACAAGATGTGTCCATGGGAGGGGCAGCTTGAGTTTCTGAAGAGTTTTGTTCTTTGTTTTACATTATTTATTTGTTTGTTTGTTTTTTAAGAGAGAATGTTTAGGTCCATAGCAAAACTTAGAAGAAGATACAGAGATTTCACATAGCTCTAGGTTTTTTTGTTTTTTACTTGATTGTATGGAAGGCAAAATTAAATGAGGACACAGCCTTGCAGCCTTCAAGGTTACACTGTTCAGATTTGGGGCTGGATGAAATTCGATTTCCTTTCTAGGTCCTCATTTCAAACCCTAGAATGGTACTCCACCCAGTCTGCCTTGGTTGTTACCCCTCACATTCGCCAGGCACCTATGCATGTTTTATTTTATTTTATTTTACTTTATTTTGGCCAGGGCGAGTGCCCTACTCCTTGAGCCACAGGCATCACCCTATGCATGGGGTTTTTTTTGCAGTTTTTGGCCGGGGCTGGGTTTAAACCTGCCACCTTCAGCATATGGGGCCGGTGCCCTACTCCTGTGAGCCACAGGCGCCACTGGCCCTACGCATGTTTTATTTGAAAACATCCTAAATATCTAGAAAGTTAAAGAATGCTCAACCCTAAGGGAGCACAGTAATTGTCAGGAAGGTTTTAGCAAAGCCTTACGGAGACTGGAGGACAAGTCAAAACATCTCACTACTCCGGAGCTTTTAAGGACTGAAGAACTGGGAAAAATCAGATTATGTGAGAACACATTTTTTCAAGGATATATAGAGAAAAACATTCATAGAGAAAGATGATGAGTAAGTAAGCAGAAAACCACTGCGTGTCCCACGCCGGGCTAGGATTGGAGGAATGCCTCTGAACTGGACAGTCCTTGTTAAGAAGTCCACCTAAATCCTTCACTTTAGTCTCACACGTACTGATCCCACATCCCTATCTTTGGATGGTTTATCCTTTTTCTTCAACTATCTAGGAAACAATTTTGATATATGAGCATGTCCAGAAGTGACCTCTGGACCTGCATCAAGCTCTGGACACCCTAACAGCTTTGAGGACGGTCACCTACTAACCACCTCCGTGCGTCTCCGCCAGAGTAACGCCAAGTACTCCACCTGCGACACTCCTTAGGAAGCTCCAGCCACGACAGAAGTGGTGAGTAGCAAGCTGGGTCTCAGAAAACTGACTAGAGGTGAGACGTAAACGACAATCTGATGAAAACCACAGTCCCCTCCATATGAGGGGTCACGCCCCGTAACGTGGCTGAGTTGGCACAGCCTTCCTAACGCCAGATTCCTTCATGAACACCCTGGAAATTATTTGGGGGTTGGTGAGTGCTTTTGTTTGTTTAAAATAGATGATATAGTTTTCCAGTGATTTCCTAGCAAGGAGTCTATTGATCTCCTATGAAGCATTGTGGGTTTTGATAACTACCAGGCACATTAGAGTTGGTAAAACTGTTTTAAAAAGTGACCAGGGTGCTTCTTTGACAACACTGGGTGCTCCACACCCTAGTTGGTAATGAATATTCATTTTTAGAGTAAACAGGTTGAAATGTCCTTCACCATCGCCTTGCATTCCATGGCACTGGGCAGTATCACCTTGGTTGTAACATAAAGAGATGTCTCCGTCAAAACTATGATTGAGGGTATAGGAATTATATTTCTAAAAAGTCTTAAAAATAATAAAAGTTTATTAATGATAGCTAGATGCTAAATCACAGGAATCCAGAACAAGGTTCACCTGAGCTATTCTTGTCCCTTTATATCCAGAATAGAGGGATAAGTGTATGACCACTTATAAGCCACAGGAAAGGTTCAGAGGTCAGCCTTCTCATTTATAGCCCTGGCAGCCACTTACAATTTGGTTGTGTGTCAGAATTTCTGTCAGTGGGTAAGAAAATTAATAGGCTTTCTGGCACTGCTATGTTTTTAAGAATGGAGAACAGCCCACCAGGTGGGCATAGAGTTGATGCTGTAAAGGCACAGAGCGTGTACCCTGTCTCTATTCTGCAAGTTTATCCCCCCAAACCTGCTCTCATTGAAAGTCGAAGGGGCTGAGGATGACAAAGCGATAGAGGTAATTATGAACACGCAAATCAAAACAAAGGGCTCAGAACTCTGGGACACTGAGGGTGATGTACCAGCCAGGAGCACAGACTCGAGGCAGCTCCTGGCCAGCTGCTAAACTTCTCCCTGCAGTCAATGGCTTGTAAACTTTAACCGTCAACATATACGATCCTTCTGCACAGCTGCAGTGGCGGTTCATCGTGGTTAGGTCGTGTTAGTATTTCTTCATTCAGCATCCCATTGTTCTACCTCTTTTAAACCCAGGAAGTGTTTGAACTGGCTGAATTTGGCTATCAGGCATTTAACATTTTAAATTAAGACACGAGAAATTCCAAATGGCACTTGAGATGTCCTTGAGAGAAGCCGCTCACGTTTTGTGTTTGTGGCTATCTCAGATATGCCTGAATCAAACCCTTTGCATATTTAAGCCA
The DNA here is from genome assembly GCA_963574575.1 of Galagoides demidoff. Lineage (NCBI taxonomy): Eukaryota > Metazoa > Chordata > Mammalia > Primates > Galagidae > Galagoides > Galagoides demidoff. The sequence goes on from CAUYQV010140991.1 coordinate 8,656, forward strand.
GACAAAATTACCAAGATGCACAATGTCTCGCCTTAGAAAAAAATGCACTTATTCTGCTTAATTATGTTTTTAAAACAGCCTGACATTTAAAATAATTGATGAATATGTAATTCTCTAATCAGTTGTGGGCAGTTTCTTCAGAGGTGCCATCATCACTAGTTTTATAATTTACTATTTCAGAGGAGTTTCATGAATGAGAAGATTAAAGCTTCAAAGCAGAGAAAGACCCTTCAGGGTGACATCACCCTATTAAACACTCATAATACTTAACAGTAATAACAATACAGCCTCACAAATTAAGTCAATGTATTGAATTCCTATTGGGTAAGCTAAACACAGAACATTCATGTGTAGTAATTTTTTTTTTTCCCATACTAAATTCCCCATCCACAACCATGCACCCAAATGAACATCAGAGCAACATGTTATACTGTAAAGGATTAAATGATATTTCAGTTTACGCCTTTATTTCTTGTCTCTTTTCTCCAAGTGATAATAGAGATCTCATTTGCCATGCATGAACACTTATATTCTCTTTCTGAGAACATTTCTGATATAGTTGGTGTAAGAGAGAAAAGTCGTTTATTTAAAGACTGTCTTAGTAATCTACAGTTTTTGTTAAATATCTAGATTATCTGGTCAGTTAATTTGTCTCTATGTCCTAAGAAGAAAGAAAAACTAGCTGCCGTACTCAATCCACATGGGTTGGTATATGAATACTCATAAGGACATCAAGATTCACAGTGTCGTACAATCATGCTCCAAGCTAAACAAAAATAAAAGTAATACGGCCACAGGGATTACAGTATAATAAGAGATAAAAGATATGTACAAATTCATTGATAACATCTGTGCAAGTGTTGCGGACAAAACATTTCAAAAGAACTCTACATAAGACAAAGTAGATAAATTTATCAAATGTTGATAAATTTTGAGAGACAGTATAAAAGTACACGAAACGTGACAGAGAGGAAGAGTTTCAAAAAATACTAAGTGGATACGTACAGTACAAGTTTACTACATTCATATTACAGAACGATGGAAACCAGAGACAAACACAATTTGGTAACAAACAGCAAAGCAAGTTTCACCACCAATCACAAGGAAGAAAGACAATCTTCTCTGGATGGAAACACAGACGGCCAGAACTCATCCCCCTTCCCACTTCTATACACGTAGAAAAATAAAAGCAAATGCGAGAGTTGTCGACAGCAACAGGACAGACAGAGGTGGGAGGCATTTGGCATGTCGCACCACAGGAAGTCAATCACGACTGGCTAACGATGATGGTACCTGGCTCTGTTGCAGGTCAGCGGCTTGCCTGAGAGGGGCGACCGACGGAGGCGGCACACCTGACGTCGATGCGGACCGGCCTAATTTGCAGCTGACTTTAGGTTCTGGAGACAAAGGGAGAAGAGAGAAAATATTAGTGGAGCAACATCTGCAGCGATGAGACAGCTTTCCGTCTCCCTCATTGTTTTGTTAAATGTTCTTGGAATACATAAAATGCTTGTAATGTTTGCTAGTGACTGGGAGGTGATTCAACACTTACAAGCAATTATGAATTGGGCTGCAATAAACATTCTGATACAAATATCTTTGTTGTAATGTGATTTTTGGTCTTTTGATATATACCTAATAAAGGAATTGCAGTATCCAATGGCAGGTCTATTTTTAGTTCTCTAAGTGTTCTCCAAACGTCTTTCCAAAAATGAATTGTGGTATATGTACACCATGGAATATTATGCAGCCCTAAAGAAAGATGGAGACTTTACCTCCTTCATGTTTACATGGATGGAGCTGGAAAATGTTCTTCTTAGCAAAGTATCACAAGAATGGAAGAAAAAGTATCCAATGTACAGAGCCCTATTATGAAACTAATTTATAGCTTTCATAAGAAAGCTAGAACCTAATTATAGCCTAAGAATATGGGGAGGGAGGAGGAGGTGGGCAGAAGAGGGGGTAGGTAGGTGGAAGGAGGGTGATCGGAGGGATCACCCCTATGGTTTATCTTACGAGGATACAAGTGAATCTTTCTAAAAGTAGAATATAGATGTCTTGACATAACAACTAAGAAAATGACATGAAGGCTATGTTAACCAGTTTGATGAAAATATCTCAAATTGTATCTGAAAACACCACACTGTACCCCATGATTGCATTGTTCACACAGCTATGATTTAATGAAACACACACACACTTACAAGCCATTGACTCTAAAATGAGCTTTATTCAAAGATCAGCTCCGGGAGGACAAGAACAAACCATGGGAGTGCAGGCCGTGGTCACCTGCACATTTCACCCAGCCGAGGGTTCGTTTCTGTGGCGTGATTACTGGAGCAACACCACCTCCATAGGGGAAAAAGAAAGTCCTCTGACTATTTTAGGGGCTCAATTTTCAGCGTTGGTCCATAAAACTTCTATGTCCTAAAATGCCTTATCCACTCTCTCCGAAATTTCTGCCTTTCCTCCTTCCGTGAATTTCATCATCCTGCTTCCAATGTTCTTTCCTTCAACTTATCTTGATCTGCTTTTGCTTCTACAGTTATCTTCTAAGACCATTACAATATTGTATAATATTATTTTTTTTAAACATAAAAGTGATTCTCCTATCTCTTCTCCTAGATAAGAAGTCCAAATTAGCTGCCTAGGCTACCGGCAGGATGTTTTAGAGATTATAATTTGGGAATTAAAAGAGTTCCTTTCATCTGAGAAGCACAGAATTTAAGGGGTGGAGAGAACATGGATTTTTAAGATATATTTGAAGATACCTGATAAAAGAGAGGAAAAAAAACATAAAAAGATAAAAATGACATCTGTACTTTTATCTCAGACTTTGATGTCAGCTGTTAGTTTTTGAGTGCCCGGTATATTATAGCTTCTGGTAGGGGCTACATTTAAATGATCTTTAATCTAAGGACTTTCCTTTGGGCTGTGGAGTTAGCTATCAGTGCCCCCAATTACAAATTAGAAACTCCAGGCTTAGAAAGGTTAATATTTACATAGAAAATAAACAAGCACTTTTTTTTTTTTTTTTTTTTTTTTAGTGACAGAGTCTCACTTTATCACCCTCAATAGACTGCTGTGACGTCACAGCTCAACCTCCAACTCCTGGGTATAGACCCACCACCCTCCGTATATGGGGCCGGCACCCTACCCACTGAGCCGTAGGCACCGTCCAAACAAGCACTTTTCATAAAAGCCTTTCTTTATAAACTTGACTTACAAGTTAAACTCCTCAAACAACCAGCTTCAAATAGTAACATGAATTAGGTCCTAAGAACTAACATCTTATTTCAGAGAACCAGACGTGCTCTGTTCTGTTGAAAGAAAAGTGTGGCTGACGTTCAGGAGGGTCCCTCTCCTTATGCCACCTCTATATAAACTGCACTTCAGAGAAAAACACTGTGTCTGCACTGCATGAACTTTCCACTGCCAACTTCGACTTCTATCAGTTGCCCTCCACTCATCTTCTCCCCACCCTTGTCAGACAAAAGATACAGACACGCACAGCATGAGATAAGCCGGTGCCCCCTCCACACAAATCTACAGACAGACGCTCAACCATGTAAGCCTCTCCTCTCTCACTTCTGCTTCCACCTGTGAAACGGTGCCAAACCTCTCTACTAAAACGACTGTCACCAAGGGGGCACGTCACCTTTCTTGGCAAATTGAACAGTCTTTTCTCTGTGCTTCTGGTTTAGTAGGGAAAAATCACAGGTGCTGAACAAGTCTCCTCTTGCTGTAGGACCTCAGACAGTTGTTTTTACTTAAGTTAGTTCTTTTCAAATAAAATGAATGTATTCGCGCATCCCACATTCACTGCCTATGTAGCGGAGGCCTTCTCTGGGCCTGGGACTTGCTGGCGAGCCCTGACCAGGATCCTACTCTTGCCCTAAGGGAGTCCACAGTCTACCCAGTAACACACTGGACCAACGATGATGCACTCGACCATGTGATTGCAGGCGTGAATGACAGGGTAGAAAAGGAGTATGTATTGGAGGAACGAACAGGCCTTTGTGGGAGATTGCTATGTAGTTTCTGAAAGTCGAGAAGCTCATTGATTCCTTGTTCCTTCAACAAACACTTATCAGGGGCCTATGACCACAGAGGGGCCACAGGCACATGGGTGAGGGAGGCATCAGTTATCCACAGTCTAGTGAATTTTAGGTTTTCTCAGGAGAAACAGATATGAACCCTGAAGTTATCTGCTGAAAACTGAGAGACATTCTGTAAAGAGGACATACAAGGTGACATACAGGGTATCATTTAGCAGGATTGCCCCGTGTTCCAGGGAGCCAGGAAAGGCGTTTCCCTAAAGCAGCTGCCGGGATGTGCACCTGCGGACAGGCTGAGTGGGAGGCAAGATCCAAACTGGGAGAATTCTGGATGCCCAGGTGCATTTTCCAGCCGACCCGGAAGGTGAAGGTATTCCCGAACGTTTTCCTTCCACCCACTTTATTGCTTCTATGTTACATGGGGCTAGTAATGAGTGGAAGGTGCTAGTGTCCAGGATAACGACCAAGAAGACTGGAGCTAACAATAGGACAAGAAGGTGGGACAAAATCACAGGCAGAATTCAGAGAAAAACACCTGGATAAAGCAGGAGCTTTTAAGAAACGTTGGCGCTCCCCTCCCCACACAGGTATGTGCACGGGGACCTCACTCCCTCTCCACTTAATGGAACTGAGTATGTCCTCCTTCTGGAAAATGCCCCTCCTTCCCGTCTCTGACAGGAGGGCTTCACCGCTCTCCCACTCTGTCGCTTCGGCTTTATCTCTTTGTCTCTCCCTCTACCTCCTCCCTCAGAGCGTCAGGGCTCTCCCGGCTCCGGAGTTGTGGGTTCTTCTCCCTGGGCCTGGGGTGGAGATTGAGCCCAGCACGTCCTGGACCTGAGGCTGCCCACTTTGCCTCATGGTGAAACCAAGTTACAGCGTTTTCTTTAGATCTCGGACATTTCCTTTCCAATTTTCAAATTATGAAAAAAATAAACTCCAGTTTTCTAGAGTCTTAGGGTTCAAATCTTTAGTTCAAAGATTTTCCTCTCTCTATAAGGTTAGTCCTCCTGGCAATTTTCTTTTTCCCTGACAAAGACTCTCCTATTTATCTCAATTTACATCTCAGAAACCTCCTTGCTGGTCTCGGGGGGGGGGGGGGGGGGGGCGGGGGGGGGGGGGGGGGGGGGGGGGGGGGG
>CAUYQV010140992.1:0-23592 GCA_963574575.1 Galagoides demidoff
TACTTTATCCTAGCTTACCTTAAACATGCGCAGAATACTCACTTTAGCCTATAGTTAGGAAAAGATGGAATTCAAAATTTGAAGTATGGTTTCCATCAAATGCAAAGCTCTGAAGTCTTTATGATTATAAAGACAAAAGAAGTCATAAGTTGGGAGCCATCTGTATTCTAATTTTATGCAAACTCTTTTTTTTTTTTGAGACAGAGTCTCAATTTGTTGCTCTCAGTGGAGTGCCATGCATAACTCACAGCAACTTCAAACTCTTTTTTTTTTTTTTTGAGACGGAGCCTGCCTCAAGCTATCCCCCTGGGTAGAGTGCCATGGCATCACAGCTCATAGCAACCTCCAACTCCTGGGCTCAAGCAAGTCTCCTGCCTCCGCCTCCCAAGTAGCTGGGACTACAGGCGCCGCCACAACACCCGGCCATTTTTTGGTTGCAGCCATCATTGTTGTTTGGCCGGCTGGGCTGGGGATTTGAACCCGCCACCTTAGGTGTACATGGCTGGCGCCTTAGCAGATTGAGCCACAGGCACTGAGCCTTTCCCGGTTATTTCAAGGGAACCAATGTTCCATTTATGACTCGTGAGGAAGAACCTGCAATGATTAGCCTGGGCCATAAGAATTCTAAGAAGCATTCAAGTCAGCATGAATCACAGCAGAATACAGTTTTGAAAGCTCTTGGCCTCTGGTCAGGTCAAATCATTCCATATGAAGAGAATTTTTGGAATTAAGACTTCTGTTCCAACTTCAAGATAGATCAAGCATAGCACAGAGAAAAATAAGCTTCAGGCCTAACATCAAGAATGGAGAATGATTCCAGTGGTAAAATTTTAGAATCTCTATGAAGGTCTGTTTTGATTTTGGCACAATTTTTCAGCTGACTTTTATAGGCTGTGGGAGTCAGAAGGGAGAGATTGAGTATAAGGGACAATTCCAGTTTTATTTTCAGTGCTTCACTCCTCATGTTAACCTTTAGTTGTTTTTACAGAAGGCTGGAGACTACTTTCTTTGGAGTTAAGCTACAAGGATGCTGGTAGACAAGGATGCCACTCATAAGTGACTCTGCAAGATCACAATAAACAGAAGTTATAGCGTGGAGAGGAAGCACAAGTGCATCGGAAAACCTTGCACAAATCTCTTACCATCATCTTTAATTCCAGGGATAGATCATTGTTCAAAATGCACATTTTTGAGATTTCCAGAGCAGTCAAATTCCCAGGGACAGAAAGCAGAGCAGTGGGCATCAGCTGCATTGAGGAGGGATTGCAGGAGTCATTGTTTAATGGGTACAGGGTTTCATATTTTTTTAAATGAAAAGAGTTCTAGAGAAGGATGGTGGTGATGGTTGTGCAAGATGTGAATGTATTGAATGCCACTGAATTGCCCATGTAAAAATTGTAAGAATGGCAAATTTTATGTTTGTTTTACCATATTTGTTAAAAAGAAAGGGAAAAGCTATCTGTGTTTAAAGGCCTTGAAATTAAAAAGTGAGAAAGGCAGTTAAAAGAGAAAAGGGGGTACAAACTGATGGATAACCTCCAGAGTTCAATAGAACTATTAAACAATCTGATAAATAAAACGGGCCTGGACTATCAAACAAACCAAAGAGGCAGCACAATGGCCATGACCTGAATAATAGTGGCTAAATGTGATTCATGATCACTCAGCACATAAACGGTCAATATGTCAGTCAGCTAAACACACCAGGTCCTACGAGATGAGACTAATATGCAAAAAAGCCAAGGGCATGTCACTGCCACAATAAGGGAGCAGGTGCCCTTTACATCTCTGTCCTCTTAGCTGTGGAGGCTGTTCAGGGCCACATTCTTCTTCTTTCCCGTCCCCTCCCAGCCCTACGCTTCAGTCTTCCCCAGATATGTTTGAAAATACATACACACACAGAGAGCAGAGCACAGATTGTGTGCCAGGCACTATTAAAAGGACTTTATGCATCAGCTCATTTTAACTTCACAGAAACTCAATTAGAAACATCCTATTATTGCCCCTTTTTCCAGATGGGGCACCTGAGGTACAGAAAACTCTAGAAGCTAGTCCGAAGGAGCAGGGACGGACCATACTACCTATTGGAGCTCTTAACCTTCCAAGTAACCCCACCTTTCAACAAGTATCACTCTCCTATTCCGACTCCCAAAGAAAAGGGGAAATTAATCTATCTATCCACCTATGCATGGCTACTGACAAAGTCCATGATTTTTTCCACTCAAATAATAATAATAATAATAATGAGGAAAGGAATTCTTTAGGCACAATTTTTACAATTCCAGGATTCTCCTAGGGTACCAATAAAAAAAAAAGTATTCAGCCCTAATGAGCTGATTCTTGAAACATTACATTTAGACTCAGACCTTGCAGAGGAAACAATAAAACCCATATGGGGAAGAGAGAAAGAGGAAAGCTGGTAGCAAATGATGTTTAACAATCCTCATAAACTCCTAGGTTAGGGACAGACCTATGTTTTGCCTGTGATCTGTCTATGTCTGTGATAATACCACAAAGCTTGCTGGGAAGAATCTAGTGCATGCTGTCCTTGTTGGGAACATGCACCCCATGCTTGAAGTCCCCTCAAGAGAGGATGGGGTGCTGCAATGGACAAGCCATCTGGAGAGCCTGGCTGCCCCACTGCATGCTCCCAAGATACACGCCCTATTCTTCCCCTATTCCTAAGCACCATCACAACTCAAGCCCAGAGTGAGGCAGAAGGAAAATCCACAAGGGAGGGCTCAGTCAGCTTGTGTTCGGCACAGGAACTTTGGAGGCACTCACTCTACACTTCTCCAGCAAGTTCCTCCACATGAGGTGAGGAGTCCACAGACCCAACAGGATGCTCCTACTTGGAGATGAAATCCTCCCCTTTTGTCTGCATACCCAGGATCCCAGAATTCCCTACCTGAAGACCCTGAGTCCACTCCTGAGACATGTGCAGGCCTTTCCCCGGGTCTGTTCTCCCAAGGGAGTACCATGCCATGGATGTGCACACCCCCAGGTACGATGATGTAGGGGTAAGGGGGAATTCCAAGGCTGCTGTCTGGAGTGCTGTTGACAGAGTTTCGATGTGCAGGCCAGATTGTCCACACGCCTGCATATGAGGTCCCTTATAGCAGCTGGGAGAGAGACGGGTGAGATGATCTGACTAGGGGTCTCTGTGCCCTTGAAACAGTCCATATAACATGTACAAATGGCAGGAGCCAGCCTAATTCTTGTCACTCAAGACCCAGAAAAGTATTAGGTGGGAAGACATGGACAAACATATTTGTTGATTGACTAAATTAATGGATAAATCAATTAATCAACCAGTATAGGCATAAATACAAGTTAATTTCTCAATTTTGGCTACCTGTGGAAAAGATGACTTTGTCAACATAACAATTATCCCTTTCTGAACTGTGCATATACAGAGATACTAAATGCAATGAAAGAATAGCAATGACAGAGGGGATACTGGATGGACTCACCAAGTAAAGGCTCCATGACACCTCAAAGCACCAGGGAGTTCAGCGCCAGCTGACACTTATTACTGGCAAAAAAGAAATTCCTTGAAAGAGTAAACAAGATGGCTAAAAAGTAAAATCCCAGAAGCTCACCTAGACTTACTAGGAGAGCCAATTATGTTGGTTCCATAATTCCCATTCCTTTTTTAAAATTTAACTTCCAAAATTCACATGGAGCCTAGGCACTGTGGCTTACACCTGTAATTCTAGCACTTTGGGAGGCCAAGGTGGGAGGATTGCTTGAAGTCAGAAGTTCAAAACCAGCCTTGGCAAAGCAAGACCCACCTCTACTAAAAATAGAAAAATTAGCCAGGTGTGGTGGTAGGCACCTATAGTCCCAGGTACTCAGGAAGCTGAGGCAGGAGGATTGCTTATGCCCCAGAGTTTGAGGTTGCTGTGAGCTAAGCTGAAACCAAGGAACTCTATCCTAGGCAATAGAGCAAGACTCTGTCTCAAAAATAAACAAATGAATAAATTACAAATGGAGTCTAAATCATTTTCACTTATATATATATTATGAACATACTGTATCCTGTAAACATAAATAAATGTAACATAAATATTAATAGATGTTATTTATCTCAAGGGAGAATTATCTTTGGGGATTTTTCAACACAATCTGTTCACCTATAGACTTCTCCACTCTATTTTTAAAAGTCTTCCAATCTCATATGTCTATCGGAGGTTTTTTTGATCAGTTTTGCAAGTAACTATCAAAGCTCCTTGGAGGCCCGATAGTGTTAATTATCAAAAATATAAAAGAAGGCCTATGAACACTCCTAGGATCAGCTCAGTGGATTTTGATGCAAAGGCATAAAAGTAGATGTATCAGATGGTACATTAAACTGGACCTGACATGCTGTTTTTATAGTCCTGATATTTGCCATTCCTTGAGAAAAATGATCAGCCTCTATCATCCATACTACAAGGAGGATAAATCACATCTGAAATCTCACACCAGAATTGCTTTTTAAGTGAAGCCCCATAAATGCAGTCGCAGGGAAAACTGCAATTGATCCACAAGGATATCCATTATTACCTATTAGACAACAGAAAAGGCACAAATCTTTCTCATTAGACCTATTTGTTTGCTGGCAATCAGATGCCCTGGGATGATTCCCCCACCATCTACCTGCATTGCTGAGCTTGCCTATACTGCATCTGTTCCTCTGCAGAATGCCCTCTTCCCCCTCTCTTCACAGTCCCTCCTTACTGTTAGATACATAATCAGCCTGCCTCATCAAGGCCTGGTCTTTTTTCCTTTCCACAATTAATCGATTTCTTACTAAGCATGAATTAACACTGTGCACTTTAATAATAAAAGTTATTTATATAAGTAAACATCTTAACCTGATGACTTGAGAAAATTCATGTCTAGAGATTTACATACTGATGACCCAGAGACCAACTCATAAATATTCTTATTTGGAATTCTAAACGATGGATTTAGGAGCATTTGTGTGTGTGCGCGTGGGGAGGCGGTTGCTTGTGTGTGCAGATCCATGTGTATGTGCATAACAGGGGAAACTAGAATGTCATGCCAGGTACTAGAAATGATCTCCAAACAAGATCCACGCAGCCCTCTCTCCACACAGTTCATATTCTAATGGTGTGTACAGACAGGTACACAGGAACACACTGATGACACTAAATGACCTTGCTGGGATGGGATATGCAGGGGGTGGTACGAGTACACGGTGGAGGGGACACAGCCCAGAAGTGAAGGCAGAGGAAGCAATCCATCAGCTGAGGCCTAAAAGATAAGCAGCAGCTAGTCAGAGGGAAGAAGGAGGGAGAAGTTTCCAGGCAGGGGGAACAGCCAGAACAAAGCCTGGGAGAGAAAGAGAGCATAGCTCAATAGGCAGAACTGAAAGCTCAGAGTGGCAGTATCGTGGCAGTGAAGAAAGAGACAGGCAAGAAATGAGTCTTGAGAAATGGCCCTCAAATCTGAGGACACAGGGCTTTCAAGACTTTGATATATAAATGTAACACCATCTTAATTAAAAATTCTAATATCAAGTGGAGGAGCCAGGCAGGCAGCTTCTAAAATTCATACGGAAAGAAGAACAGTCCTGAAAATTCTGAAAGGAAAGACTAATAGTTCTAGTAGAAAAAAAAATTATAATATGAACATGTAGGAGATCAAAAGTTAACATTAGGATGTAATTGGACAGACTTGTTGATGGACTAGGATAGATCCCCATATAGGCCCAAATACGAATACAGACCTTTATAGAATGAAACTATATTATTCTCAATTAGCGAGGGAAATATAGAAGTGCATAATTAATGGCACCAAGAAACCTGACCAGCTGATTAGCTGTCTTGAAAAAAAATAATAAAACAATTGCTACATGACTCCTTATATTTTAGAAATCCAGATGGATGATAGCTTTAAATACAAAAACATGAAATAATAAAAGTAGTAGAAGAAAATAGTGTATAGAAGACTTGCTTTATAATAGTAGAAAAGAGAAGATTCTTCTCAGCCACATCCACAACACAGAAGTAAAAAAGGAAATAACAAGTTGTATTACAAAAAAAATTTTAACCCAGACATGGTGGCTCATATCTGTAATGCTACTCAGAAACCTGAGGTGGGAGGATTATTAGAGACCAAGAATTCAATGCCAGCCTGGGCAACATAGTGAGACCCCATCCCTGAAAAAAAGAAGAAAATTAACCAGACAGGATGGCAAGTGCTTCTTCCCAGTGACCTGGGAGGCCGAAAAAGGAGGATGACTTGAGCCCAGGAGTTCAAGGCTGCAAAGAGCTTTGATCTCCCTACTGTACTCTAGCCTGGGTGACAGAGCAAGACTCCACCTCTAAAAACATAAAATAAAAATTTAATTCTGCATTACTGAAAAAAAGTAGAAGAAATTCTATGTGCATAATCCATAATCAACACTAGAAGACAAACAAAACTTTAGGCAAAGTACAAATGATGTTATTTTTGGAAAAGCCACCAACCCAATAGAAAAAAAAAGAATAGGTAAGGGATGTGACAGCATAAAACAAATGACCTCCATACACATAAAGACTGTGAACCAAAATTAATCATAGATTTGCAAAATAAAGTAATCTAGATATTATTTCCCAGAAATGTATTTGACAGAAGTTAAAAGATTTGATAACAAATATTGGCTTAGCTGCAGAAAAGTAGGCACTCCCAGTTTTGGTGGGAGAAGAAAATGATGTGTCCTCCTTGTTTTTACCAAGACAACTTGGTAAAAATCTACAAAAAAATCAAAATTTTTTCAAATGTCCTTGCAATTCATCTTATAGGAACTTTGCCTACAGGTTAAATCACACTGTGTGCAAGAACTTACATAGCAGAAAGTTGATTAAAGTTCAGTCTATTCACCCAACAGACTACTGTGGGGCTGGGAAGAAACATATTTAAGATACATTGTTAAGTGAAACGCCACCAAGATGTAGAACAGTGGGTATAGCAAGCTCTCACTTATGTGCAGACAAAGAAGACATATACATGTGCTCTATATGCAGATAGATTATTTCTGAAAAAAAAAAATCAACACAAACTAAAATCAGCAGTTGCTACTGGAGAGGGGGCTGAGGGATTGGAGGGTTGGGGTCCATGGCTGGAGGTAAATTATTCATTATACACTCTTTAATGCTATTTGCATTTTTATCATGTTCATATATTAAGTTCTTTAAAAAAAAAAAAAGCTAATGACTAGCAAAATTCCATAAAGTAAAATTAATGCATTTCAGAGAAAAGATGTGCAAAATCACTCTAAAGAACGTGAAAGGCTCCCTGGCGTGAGAAGGCTTAGCTAAAGGCACTAACCTTTCCAAAGAAAGAATGCGTCAATCAGCATTGATGCTGGGCAATGAATGAAGGAGAGAAAAAGGAGTGTCCATCCAGAGGACACAGGTCTGGGCCAAAGTACTTGAAGTTCTGCATTCCCTTTGTGAAGGCTCTCCCATTATGGAGATGGATGCCTCGGGCAAGCTTAGCTTAATGCCATTTAACATTTTAAATGCAGAATTAAATGCCCTTGCTCTAATTCCAAGATCACCAAGCAAGCTTCCAGTTATAATTTGTTCTTTTTTATAGAGCTGCTGGTGTGTAGAAAGAAACTGCTTTGCTGATCTATGCACTCCTGGCCATGTAATAGTTATGTGCCTCTTTATATAGCAATATAGTGACAATCTGGTTCTATTTTTACAAAACGAAAACAAAACTAAACAAATTTGGACTTTATTTTAAGAGACACGAGGAGCCACAGGGCAACTCTAAGCAGTGACGGGATAAGATCAGCACTTTGGAAAGGCCACTCTGGGGACAGCGTGGCACATGGGCAGGGAGAGGACAAGACTGGAGGCAGGGGCACAAAGTAGACAGTGGTTGCAGGATTTTAGGTAAAACACGATGGTGACATGAATTAAGTTATCTTTATGTTAAGTATTTATTTGATATTCATTTCCCTCCCAGACTACAAGCTTGGTAAGAAGAGATCGGGGCAGTGTTTCTCACCACATTCTCCAAGCTCAATCAATATTTGTTGAAAGAAAGAATGAATGAATGGTGTCAGCTGAAATGAGAACTGAAGAAACTTAAGAAACATTTAGGGAAATGAGTTGACAAGACTTTATAAATGAGTGGCTTATGCTGCTGAGTGGAAAGTGGGGCCATCCATTAAGATAGGGAAGCCTGGAGATGGTTTGGGAGCAATGATGATGATTTAATTGGGGAATGCTAAGTGTGGCATACTCTCCCATGTCCACGAAGGAGGCAGTTGAGAATAGGAACCTAAAGCTCATCACACATGGTTGATGGGGAAATAGGTTAGGACATCACTAGCACCATGAAGGTGATAGAAGTCATGGTGACATAATGCAGGAAGAAAAGTGGCCATAAGACAGAGGCCCAAAGAACATCAGCTTTTAAAATCAGGGCAGAGAAAGGGGAACCCATGAGTAAGGCAGAGAAGTAGCAGCCAGAGAGGGGGACAGAAACAAGAAAGTCCCACGAGTCTTGGAGAGAAAAATGGAGCTAAGTTCTGCTAAGAAGTAAGATAAAGACAGAGCACTAGGCCCCACGAAGGTCTCTGGGGACTGTGGTGGCCTGAGTTTGATGAGAGTCGAGCAAGACTGGCTGAGAAGTGAGGAAACAGGCACAGTGAGCACATGACACTCTTCTAAGATCTGACCTTGAGGGTCGAGCGGAAAGGGCAGTGGCCTCAGTCAGGGGCAGGAAAAGAGGCAGGGAATAGCCAGAAAGGAACTTTCCCCACATGGAAGATACCTGGCCCTGTTGATCTTAAAATATCAAATGGTGGAAAGAAACTGAAACTACAAGTGAGAAGAAAAAGTGCTGACAGAGTTAAGTTTAAAGGGATGGGTTAAAAGGTTGAGCCATGAGCTTCAGCTAAAAAGCCATTAATCCTTCTGTCTTAACCAAAGCGAAAGGTGGCTGCAGTTTATTCTAATGCAATATGAGTGAATGTAATCACAAGAGTATCAAAACTTGTTTGACAAAGAAAAAAAAATCACCACCACCACTGCAGAAGGTAAGGGTTAGGAGGTGCTCACATCCCGTCTACACATCATTGCCTCCCACTGTAGGGAGTGTTTAGATGTGTAGGCATCTGGGTCCCCCATTGGATACAAACTACTGGGGGTTCCTTGCCTCAGGGTTGGGGGACTGTTTGTCAGCAGCACCCCCATGTCCTCAGTAACACTAGTGGAACTGAGCTACCCTGGGGACAGTCAGGAAACATGTAATAAGCTCTTCCAACTAAGATGAAAAGAAAACCTGACGAGTGGAAGGATGAACTTCAATGTTGATGAAAACTTCTGCTCTGGGGGTCACAGAAAGTGAAGACTGGCTAAGGGACAGGCCAGTTAGGAAACTCTCCAGAGTCTTATCCATAGAAGTGAACCAAAAGTAGGCTGAGAAAAGCTTTACACACACACAGACACACACAGTGGGTGTTCTGATCAGATATGAACAATGAACATCTGGATTAATGGATGCAATTTCTTAAAATGCAGGTAAGCAACATGTGTCAAGAGAAGGACCCCCAGGGAAAAACATAAAAAGTTGTTTCTACCAGTGAGAAAGCATGAAGGACTGGCCACCCAGGATGTCGGGGAGCTGGTGACCTGCAAAACCATGTGGCCTCAACTACAGAGGTAAACTTAAAGAAAACCCACAGATCAGACTTCTGCTGCTGAGCCACCAAGAGAACTATGGCCACTCATACTGCATTAAAGTAAGCTGTCTGCATCTGCAACCCACCTTTCTCTTTGGTTATGATAGAAAGGCTGGAATGCCATTGACCCTATGGCAAAACAAAGCTATCACTGCTTACCCCATTCACCCTTGCTTCCCCTCAAGGGTGAATTCCAGAAAAGAAAATGAAACACCAGCACCTGTGGGGACTGATTCAGAGCCATGTAGTAGTCTTTTAAGAATCCACCTCCATCCAGGGCCCAACCTCCAGGTTCAAGATGAGATGCTCAGGCTGGAGAGGTCAAGTGGCTCACCCAGATCTCAGACTCAATACTATCAAGATGTGGATGTCCCAGATCCCACCTCCCTGCCTGGGGCTCCTTTCTGTTTCATCAGTTTCCTATTCTGTGTTGCCTCTCTGACTGTGTTACCCTTATCAAGCCAGGTTCGTTGAAATGACGGACACTGTCTACCCATAGTTATCCATCTGAAAAGAGCACACAACTCAAGATTTCTTCACAGTCCATTAAAATGTCTTGCAGGCAAATGCCTCCCTGAATTTGTGTGCCTGTGAGTTGGGGACAGTGCTGAAAAGAGGGGAAGGGGTAAGAAAAAGACACACAGTAGAAGGATGCTAGAGAGATACAAACGGAAAAGCCTAAATCCAGGTGTCTTAGTGTTGTCAGCTGCTATAACAATATACTTACACTGGTAATTTATAGGAATGGAAATTTATTGCTCACAGCTTTAGAGGCTGGGAGGTTGAAGATGAAGGTACCAGCAGATTCAACGTGTGATGAGGGCTTGTTCCTCACAGATAGCTCCATCTATGTACGCCCTCACAAGGCAGAGGGACGATCAAGCTGCCTCTGGCCTCTTTTATAAGGACTAATCCCATTCTGCTCTCATGATCTAATCACCTCCCTAAGGCCCTATCTCCCAACACTGCTGCCCTAGGGATTAAGTTTCAACATGTACATTTTGGGGAAATACAAACATCCAAGCCATTGCACCAGGGATGCAAGAGAAACATCCAAGGACCAAAATCTTCCATAACATTCTTTGAGTTTGGGTGGTAGCAACCGGGCTTTGAAGTGAAACCCGAAGCAAGCCACAAACAGAGCTCTGATTTTAGGGTTTTATTCTGTTGTGGTTTGGTTTTTGGAGAGAGGCACTTTTTAAAAAATCACACCTTACCCGGGAATTTAGAGGCCAGTGTGTCAAGCTGTCTTGCCCAGCAGTCCCCACCCTGCACACACATTACATGGAAGAATAAGCCAAGAGAAGGGAAGGGAAGCAACTTTCCCCTCAGTGGACAATAGTCAGAGAATCTGGGCACAGGCCCCTGCCACCTTGCAGCAAGGAACTCTGGGCTACATGACGTAGAAACAACTCTTGCTACAAAGATTAGCGTTAGAACATCGTATCTTTTTAAATTGCACTATATTGCAGAGGTTGAAACTGAAATTCCAGTGTCTTTTTGATTAGATTACATTTTTTTCATATTATGTTGAGACTTGATCAAAGAATCAAAAGCTAGATACAGTGGGCCTCTGAGTAGCCAGGTCAGCTGGCAAGACAGACATGCTGATGCTCAAGTCCTTACTTGGAGAAGATGGTGCACCAGGTCCTGGCTGAGAGAAATCCAGACAATTAAAACAAAATTAAAAGGGAAGTTTAATGAAGTAAATTCTTGATTATTAGGAAGATTTTACAGTTCAAGATAATTAGTAGCATGCAGATTCCTTAAAGAGCTAAGAGTCGACCTCCCTTTTGATCCTGCAATCCCACTACTGAGTATTTACCCAAAGGAGAAAAAAAGACATTGTATCTTAAAGATACCTGCACTTGAATGTTTATAACATCACAATTCACAATCACAAAGACATGGGAACAACTCAAGTGCCCTTCAATACAGGAAAGCATTAATAAATTGTGGTATATGTATACTATAGAATATCAGTCATAAAAAAGAAGGCGATCTTACATATTTTTTAATAATCCAAATAGATCTAGATTCCATTCTCCTAAGTGAAGTATCCCAAGAATAGAAAAACAAACATCAGATGTACTCTGTACTAAGCTGGAGCCAGTAGATCAGCACCTTAATGCTCACATAAGAGAATAAAGCAATGAAGTTCAAAGTGGGGGAGGGGAGTGGGATGGCTGGGTCAATTCCATCTAATGGGTACACGGCTTGGATATACTGCACAGTTCCTAGGTGAAGGACACAACTACAACTTAGACTTTAACCTTACAAAAGCAAACCATGTAACCAAATTGTATGTAGCCCCATAATAATAGGAAATTTAAGAGAAGCTGTATACATAGAGCTCGTATATTGACAGGCATATGGTACACACACACACTTATTGTTTCTGTGTACAATTCTTTCACTATAATCTAATCCAAGATTACAGGAAAGGATGGGGTGCTAAATAGCAACCAATCCTTATCTGCCATAAGAAAGAAACTCTACACGGCGTATGATTACCAACGCTTTTATTTTCTAAGAGATGACATATTACCAAAAGCGCCAAATCATTTTTCTCCTAATGGTATACCAGAAAAGACAAGTGAGGAAGCCTGAGTCCACCCCCTCCTCACTTCCATGACAGTTTAATTCGTGAATGCGTCTTTGAATCTCTAGACCTCTTGTAGGATTTCCTGAGCTCTTAAAGCTGAGTTTGGGCAACTAGGTTTGAGTAGAGAAGCCCTACGTGAGACCCTGGGCAGGATTTAATGCCTATTCACGCTCTGCTCCCCCAGACAGCCCAGGCAAACTCATTAACCTGACAGTCCCTCAAAGGCTGGCAAAAGTGTCCCACCTACTTGTGAGTGAGGTTTTAAGTCTAAATAAGCAGGTGTGTGTAGAGGGTCTTTCAGATCCCAGGGAGAAGACCTTCGGGAAACCTCCAGTATGTCTCTAACTGGAGAAGTCTCAGAGCAGGGTGTGCACGATGCACAAAATGGTAGCTGAGTGAATTCTGACTGTGAGATCACAGTCCTGAAGTTTGCTGACTGGCTCAGCCACTCAGGAGTCTCACAGCGCTGAGAGGCACAGAGAAGGAAGGAGTGTGGAAGAACAGGCACTCTCTGGCCACAGATCTTTCCCAGGAGCTCACACAGGCTTTGCAGAAAGGGTTGTCGGTTCCCACATGACATGAGCACCCTGACTGTGGAGAAGACCCCGGGGACACAGCCTTCCTGCAGCCCCACCATCCCTGTCCTCCCTCTAAACCCCACCTGCCAGGACGGCCCAGGCACAAGGTCAGGAACTGCCACTGTTGCCAACTCATGAAGGGCTTTCCTCTGCTGTCAGACTTTTTTGTATGAGTTGCCTAAAGAAGAGGAACACTTGAAATTAAAACGCACGAGTAAACCAAACAAAACAATGTATTTCTTCCCAGGTGAAGACAAGTCTAGTGTTTGGGGATGAGTAGCTCATGTACTTTTTCACTACCTGGTCCCACACAGAGATGAGTTTGCATAGACTTAGCCATCCTAAGCTTGTCTTCCCGTTGCTGATGCTTCTAAATTGGTAGGGTGGAGTGAGGCACTCAGTCTGAGAATGAAACAGAGGGGAGGCACCGTACAAAGAGGCCATGGTATTCATTTGAAGCTTGGAGAAAGTGCTCCCAATCCCCACTGAGCCCTTAATGAGTCAGCCTTAGGGAACTCTCTTCACTGCCCTTGGTTTTTGCAAAGAGGAAGTTGGGCAAGATCATTTCTAAGGCTCCTTCTTTCTGAGGTCCTGACTTTAAGGGATGCAACTGAACGCTGTGACCTTGAACTCATTAGCCCAGAACTAACATGCCATCAGCCTTGTTAGTAGCTTCACATTTTTAAAGACATGGCAGGCACTGAAAACATGCCCACATGACAGCCTGACACCAGAGGCCTTCAGATTCACACACTGCCACACTCTCAGCACCTGGCGCCGCGCCCTCCTTTCCCGGCTGGTGCCTAACTGCATTATCTCCATAACTAAAGCTTCAGGGAACTGCAGAGCCTGGAGAAACTTATCTGAGCCTCAAAACCAAAGCCCTCAGTGTACATCTGATAAGTTGAAGCTCAGAGACATTAGGGGTTGTGCTTTAAGATCAGGTAACCAGTTAGTGGCAACAGCCAGGATACAATTCCAGGTCTCCCGACTCTGGCTTTCCATGATGTGCTTTAAAAAAAAAAAAAAAAGAGTATGGAAAGAAGTTAATATCTGTGCATTACTTTTCTTCGCATGGTTTTTATAACTTCAAGAGCATTCACTCATCCATTTCCAAGATCAGTACGACTTCCAGTCCTTTGGACACCTCAGCGAGCAAAGTGAGTGGTGAGCAGCACCCAGTTACGTGGGATCTCCACTGTTTTACAAAGGAAATCCATCAGCAATCAAATGTAGAGTTAAAGTTATCAGGACACACACAAAGCTCAGATCTCTGCCATCTGAGGCTGGGGAGTAAGAATTTGCGTTTTAAAATAGCTTGGCAAGTAGATTATGAAAATAATCAATCAACTATTTATAATCTAAAGTTCAGGGCTTTTTTTTCTTCCTCCCTCTCTTTCTCACACACATTATTAAATAAGTAAAAAGTTTGCCATACCTAAATAACCTCTCCCCCCCCCAATCCTCTTACTAATGTAGAGGCATCAAGAGGGACAAAATATTGGCATTGCTTTAGGGGAACAGCAGATTCAATGCTACACCCTACCCTGAAGCTTCTGAACCCACAAGAACCTCTCTAGAGAAGTGGGAAAGTTAGCCTGGGAATACAATGCCAGAGTATGGGATTCACTAACGGTTTAAGAATGCTGCTTTCCCTAACAGGCAAGATAAGCAATGAGTTAAAACTGGAGGCACTTGCCCAAGGGGAAAAATAAGAAGGAAAAGAAAAAAGAAAAGAAACTCCATTTCCCTTCCCCAGCTAAACAAAAACTCTAGGTTTTACACTTCCACGACCTAGATATAGTCAAAGAGATCATACAGAATGTTCCTAGGGAGAAAGAGATCTCAACTCTCAGCTGTTCAGCCAACTTTTCAGCTTAGAAAACATCTTTACAAGGGAAGACTGAAACAGACACAAACAGGTTTATGGGATAGAAGCAGTGAAAGACCTTAAACAGACCTAACTCAGTGCTAGGGAGCCGTGACCACATTGTTCCAACTTCCCATTACTTATTTGTAATAATATATAATCCAGGCCCTTCTCTTAACTCCAGCGCTGTGAATTCCCATTAGAAATATCACTTTTCAGAGAAGAAAAAAGGCAAACACATTTTCCCGTATGGTAAATGATGGGTCATGGAGGGGGAAGTGAGAAAAAGAGGGTCAGAAGGGTCGAGGGGCTTTTTAATTGTTTTACCCAGAATAACAGAGGTCTCCATACTGCAGAGAGTGAAGGTATGAAACTGACAAGCTGAGCTGAAGTCTATAAATACCTATACTATGAAGACAGCATGTTTCCAACTCCACCCTGCAAGTTGTATTAAATAATGAATGATGTAAATCAGACTGCCTTATTTATTAACAATTCCAGTGTGGCTTATGTAACCACACTCCAAATTTAAATACACGGTTCTCAAATGCATATAAAACACAATTCGATGTTCTAGAACCTCCCAATGGAAGGGCTGAAAAGTAAATATTGATGCCTTTCACTGAATCTCTGTAAATGCCAGGATTTGTTTTAAGTACAATTAATTGCAGTGGCAAAGCTTATTAAGGGGAGAGGGCCAAAATCAATGTATTAGTGGCATAATGTTACAGCTGCTTAACCAACAGCAACAATAAATTACACAGAGGCTCTGAGAGCAGACACTGAAAATTCTATTCATGTTGTACTATGAGGAAAAATATTAGACTTGTTTCCAAATATTACCCTCAAATCAGAGAACACCACTGAAGAAATTCAAAAAAGATCCCTTTTGTCTTCTTAAAACATATGCCATACACAGAAGACTTCCCTTTCCACAACAACGCGGACGTACTTAACACTCCTGGGCTATAAACTTCAAAATGATTACCATGGTAAATTTTAGGTTATGGATTTTTCACTACAGTAAAGAAGAAAATGCATCACTTATTTTGACCATGGTTTTTCCCAGTTGGGTGAGACAGAGCTTGTCCTTTGCTATGCACTTTGGCATTTGATGCAACTGGGACTTCAATGCCGGTTATATAATTCCAGCAACAGCCTTCACTCTTGAAGTCCATTATATGGGACACTGGTACTGTTTTTAAATCTATTTTAACACTTCTGCGGTATAACCATTCAGAACAGCAGAAGCTGCTACTTAGCCGTGTCATATTGGGCAGGTATCATATATAGCTACAGATGGAGAGCTATAGATCCAGATACATCTCACTGTAGGGAAACAGTAGTAGATACTATGATGGGAAGTTTTTGTAATAAAACAGGTTCAAACTATGACTCTGAAAACAAAATGTCAGCTTCGCTTCAAATACACGTGGAAAAAACAAAACATATCCTACTCCCTAATTAAGTATTACATGTATTTTGTAAATGTTCTGCCTGCTCTTTCTGTCCCCAGAACCCTATGGGCACGGTGATTTAATATATAGATACTTAAAGATCCACCGCTTTTAAAGGATGTGGTAAAGAGTAAACTGTTGCTTCAGCAAGTTCTAATCACCATTTTCTTTCAGTATACCTGTTTTTAAAAAATGGAAACATGTAATGTGAGCTACACACCATTAACTAGAACTTTAAAACAGGTTATTTAAAGAATGCCACTGGGTCTAATAAGAAAGTTAAACAAAAATGTGTAATTTGGTTCCGACTGTAGCTGGTATCCACTGGCCAAGACTGTAAAAGCTGTTCAAGCAAATATTAGTACGTAAAAAAAAGAACACAGATGGTGTCATCTAAGGATGAAAGTGAAACAAGGGCATCTACTGATGTCATAGTAAGATGAAAAATGCAGAATTGAAAATAATTACATAAAGTGCTTTCCAAACAAGAATGGCGATACATTTTACAGATAAGAATACCAAGGCACAAATTGGCTGGGCTCAAACAAAACTGCGGGAAAGAGCAGAGAAACACACCACCTTGACCAGTATCATCAACCTAATGGCCTGTCCTGAGCACTTAGCCCACCTCTCTACTCCCCCATTCTCCCCATCCCAGTGGGTTTTCCAATAAAAAATGGGAGGGGAATAGAAATTAGGAGTGCTATGACTGAACAAATAATGTGACAAACGCTTTAGTAAATATTTTAAAAATCCATTTTAAAAAGCCTGAAAATAGGAACTTGCCATCACATATAAAAGAAGCAACAACAACAATTCTGAGATCTAAAAAGGCTCTGCTCGAATCTATTGATTTCATATGTAACAGGCAGCCATGAGGGTTTGAAATAATTATTTTAATTTAAAGATAGTTTTATTTCTTTTACTTAGATAATGTTTTTAAAGAGGGAAAATTAAAGTGAAAATGATCATCCCTATCCCATTTATTTCTTCATTGTATGCACCTATCATCTAACGTAGAATTTAAAAACAACTCACACACACAGTGCCTAACTATAAGAGGCACTCCCTGTGGTCTCAAAACGCTCTGAAGAGCTCTGAATTCCATAGGGCCTCCTCCTTCTGACTACTGACTCCTCATTTTGTGAAATGGACAGATTTTTGACAAAAGGCCCCAGACACTTTGGACCAGCCTAGTGACCCTGGACCAGCCCAGCTCAAGCCTAGCACAGTCGGAGCCCTACCCACCCTTCCTCTAGGGCTCGGCTCCTGCTTTCCCTGCCAAACCGATTGAGATCCTAGCGTCCTGGCCTCAGCCCGATAGCTGGCTGCACCCAGCACATCTCAGCCCTGCTAGGCCTGCACAGTCCCCTCTGCCCTGGCCTGGCCTTACAACCTGAACATCAGCAGCAGAACAGGCAACAGAGACTAGAAAAGTCTCATACTTACATTAAAAAACAGGTTATCTCGGTCAACTACGTTGGCAGAAACATGGTTGTGCGTTTTCTGTGGGGGGGAGATGCATGCGCACTCGACAACCGGAAGGCCACAGCCCAAGCTCTACTTTGGGGCTGCCTGTCTCAGTGTCAAACACGGGAAGGAAAACTGGGAGAAACTTTGCCTTCCAATCCTCCACAAGGAAGAATAAAAATCTCAAGTAAATGAAATGTACGAAGTGACAATGTCCCTAGAAAAAAATAAATAACAATAACACATGCAAGAAAGGTGGCACAGGAATGCTTGGTAATGTATCTGTCACAAGGCATCAGGAGAGGAGGATAGACAGACATTCACAGTCCTGCTTCTCCATTAAACCAGCTCAAACATTTCCAGGGACACAAGGGTCCAGTGCTACAGTTAGCATTCATCAGAGTACTACACACTGCTCTATCATCCAACCTAGTCCCGGGAAATTATTCAATGGGCAATTAAGATTTATAATCCAAATGGCCTCAAAATCATATCTCTGGGAAGTCAAGTCCAAATTAAATCAGACCAGGCTTTTAGGCTTGCAACGATCACATTTTCTCTTTTGAGCGAGTACATTTCAACACTCAGAACTTCTCCTCTTACAGATCATTTTCAAGGCCATCTCTGGATGCAATCTTCTAAGCAAAATCTGATATATAAAATGAAAAGGGAAATTGGTTAACTCCCAACCTCAGAGAAATATGTTAAGAAAGAGACTCTCAGTTGCCTTCAACAGATTTTGGAAAGTTAATTATTTTAATCTCCTTTCTAGTAAGCGTTACTGAAACTTGTAACACAACATATATACAGCGCTTTATAAAACAAAAACAAAAATATCCAAAACTAAGTTATGGCATATAGACAAGCCTAAAGCACACCCAGCTGACCTTTGAAATATAAAAAGCATATCAAATTCCTCTGGACACACACACATTTATTACTGGCACATGCAGTATATGTACAACTTATTTTAAAGTATCCCACTTCTCCCTGGAGTAGCAGCCCCAAGCCAGTAAAACAGGTATCTGACAGCTGGCCCAGCTCTCCATCTCTTCTCCGACTTCTCGCCACTCTTGGGACAGCATTCACTCCCAGGATCTACCCACCTGGCCAGCCCAGGCCTGAGGGGCGAGGGGAGAAAGAAGGAGGAAAAGCACCCGGGAACTCACATTTCGGTGATGTTCTCAGCGTCTACACTGTGAGGCTCCAGCCTCGGAAATGCCACGATGCCGGCAGAAGGGTCGCTGCACCAGATCCGAGAGGAGCTGCATTTGCAGGACGTGGGGCAGGAGAGGGCGGCCCTCCAGAAGCCCGCAACCAGCCAGCAGAAGCCCCAAAGCCGCGCCATGGCGGGTCCACGCCACCTCGTCCAGGACAACATGCCTAGCCGCCAGCGCCAGCCCGAGTGTCTGTCCCCGCGCTGCACCGGCCGGCTTCCCCCACCTGTGCGGGGAGGCCTTCTCCGGGCTTGCAGCTCTCTCGACTCCTCGTCGCTTATCGCTGGCGCTCAGAGTCGAGCGTGTCCGAAGTAGAGCCGGTCCCGGGCGGAGAGTGTTCGGGCGGGCTGCAGAGTTCACAGCGGTAGGGGCATCGCGGGCCGCTTTACAGGGGGCGCTACCGCCGCTGCGAGCTCCGTGGTGGCCGTGGCTGCATGGCCTGGAGCGCCGGGTGCTACCCGGGACTCTCTGGGGCACAGGCTTCTTACTACAAGCGCACAGGAATCCGGTATGCACCACGAGGCTGAGGACAAACAGACAAGCATAAGACTGAGCTCAGGACCCCAAATACCACTAATTGGGCCACTCTCCCTCCTCACTCGCCTCACCCCTACCCGATCCCAGTAGCGAGACTGTGGATGGTTAAGCGCCCAGTTCCGGCGCAGGAATCAACTTGCCCCGTGATGGCACAGACGGCCCTAGAGCCACCAGTGTGCCCGCTCTCTCTATCTTCAAGCCCGAGGCCAAGGGAGAGGAGGTAGGAAAAGGGTCCCCGAGACAGGATTCCATGACACATGCTGGGCGGAGGACCCTTTTTAAAGGGGGATGCGGAGACTGCTGGCTGCCAGGGCTTCGCGACGGGGCCGCCGAATGATGCTGCAGAATCCGCCACGGCCGCTGGGTGCTGGGGGCGCGGGCAGGTGGCGCGGCACGTCCCACCTGGGGAGCAGCCGCGGCTGCCCCAGGGGGGACAGTGAGGGCCGAGGCAACCGAGGGTACTGTCTGCGCTGCTCACCCGGGCTCCGGCGCCTCACGCCCGCCGGCGGCGCCTGGGTCCAGGCTCCTGCTGCCGCCGGGGACCGAGCGCGGAGAGCGCGAGCGAAGGAGCGAGCGAGGCTCCGGCTCCAACCCAATTCCGGGAGCCGCCGCCGCCGCCTCTGCTACTGCTGGCGAAGTGACGTGAGGGCTGACGCAGAGCAGGGGCAGAAACTCCAGAAAATTAGTCTGAAATCCAAAAACACACACGCTCATACACACACAAACCCATAACACCCTCCAGACAAAAGCAACAGGGAGGGGAGGGGAGTGTGGGGGCGAGTGGGGAGGAGGGAGGCATCGGTGCCACTGGCCAGCAGCAGACAGCAGCAGCATGTGGGAGTTCACACACGCGCGCACACACGCACACATCCTGGCCGTGTAGACACGAGCGCGCGTGCGTATGTGTGTGTGCATTTAGACCCAAGTACCTCTGAGATGAAGCGTTCCACTGCTTGACGCCTCCTGGTCCCTAATTCACACCACCGTCTCTTCTACGGTCGCAGTAGAGGCTGTCTCCCTTTTTGAAATGGAAACCGGGCTTGGTTCAGCTCTGAAAAATGCGCTGATTCTTATTATAGGAATCTTCCCTCCCTTACCCTCCCCTCTTCATTCTCCTTTCCCACCCTGCCTAAAAGGGAGGGCAAGCTATCCTAAAAAATATATAAATATTGTAAACACCAAAACGTGTTCTGCATTGGTAGCCAAGGATCAACGCCCCCAATCCGGGCCACCTATTTGAGGGATCAGTGATTTTGAAGGGTCTGCCTGTTGGTGCTTTTGCAGAGTAAAGAGAGTCTCCAAACACACTCTAGCTCTCTAAATGGGTCTTTTTCCTGCCGTTTTTTGCCATCACACGCCAGGAAAATAGAGACATGTGAGAGGAAGGGAGAGCGCTGACGCGTATTGGGTTCTCTAAATGCGCGGCAGCAACCCGGCCCTGTCCTATGTGTGGCGCCGCATCATTTTCTCTCATTCTTTTTAACCTGGTAGGATGCAGCCATTCCCAGATCATAGCTTCACTCCCTGCGATGCCCAACCCCACGCGGGGCACCCCGAGCCCTTGCTCCCTTGCCGTACCTTGCGCGTGTTCATGTGTGCGCGGTTGTGCGCAAACGCGTGCCCTGCGCCCGCGGTGCCCGGAGCACGTTATGCATCCAGCTACCAAGAAACCCGGCGCGGGCAGAGCCTCAGGGTCTCACTAGGGACAAATGAGGCGATCCGGGAGGGTCGGGTGACAAACCGTAACTGCTCTGCGAGCGCAGTTAAATGATGGCTGCGGGGCATTCGCAAGCCTTGTCTGAGAATCCGTCTTCCCATTTGCGGCAAGAAGAGTCTGTTTTTCCGCAGTCATTTAAAAGGGAACTGGGGAAATGCGCCGCAGTGCCTGACACTTCCGAGGGCTCTGGTGCCCCCGCGCGGGCAGAGAGAGCCCGGCACACTCCGGAGCACCAGCCCACCGCCGCGGTCGCCGCGGGTACTGCGCTGGGGGCGCGCTCTGGCGCCAGATGTGCAAGCAGCGGCGCCCGACGCGTGCGCGTCCCTGCCCAGCCGGTGAGCTGCTCTCCTGACCTCACCGAGCTCTAGCTGGGAAAAAGGAGTGCCTGGAGATCCTCCGCTTGAGAGAGGGCTGGATTCTTGGTCCAGAATATAATAATGGTTACCGATCTGCCCGCTGAGTCTGAGGAAGGGAAGGATCGGATCGAGAAACTGAACGTCAGCGTGAATGCTCGGATTTAGGCTACGCCTTAAGTAATACAAAACGTAAAGCCTATCAGTGGATCTTTCGTACACATCCCAGGCACAGAGTGCAACCTCGAGATCCTTCAGGCAGCACCAAAAATCTTGCTCACAGGCCCCGAAGGCGAGGCCAGCAAGCAGGTCGGCCTCACCACTTTCACTAGGCTATGACACAAACTGGGCAAGCTGAAGTTCGTTCCTCGGCTTGGCCTCCATCCTCCGCGGGGAGAGGACAAGGGAAGCCAAGCTCAAAAACGTCTTGCCCAGGACATACAGTGAAACTCTGCCTGTCTTGCCAGTGTCCTTTAAGTGGAGGAGCCCCTGGGGAACGCTTGGGGGAGAGCGGTGTGCATAATTACCCGCATTGCTCTCACACACCCCCACGTTCACCCCATTTTTCTCAGAAATGACCCATTTGCGCCCTAGTGGCTGCGGAATGTCAATGCAGTGTGCAGAGAGAACCTGGCAGTTTTAGGGTGGTTTGCAGACCAGAAGATTCTAATTATGTTGGACTATTTGTAGAATTTGTATTAGAATAAATATACACTACTATTACATTTAGATTCTAAATATAAACCTTGAATATATCCCACTTAAAATTAGAACTGGCGGCCAGACCTCTAATCTCCTCCCCCCCACCGCCCCTGCTCTACTTTTGTATCCGTAGTAGTTTGTCCTTTTAACAGATCATTTACTTACTATCTTTAATTTTTTAAATTTCTCCCAGTAGAATGTAAACTCCATGAAATCAGGGGGGGGGTATCTATTCTGTTCACTGATATATCTCAAGCACATAGTAGGTGTTAGAATGTGTGAATGAATAAATGAAATAAACCAAAGTTAAGATCTCATTTCCTTAACCTCTAACCCTGCAAGTCTGCCTGAATAAATCCCCCTGAACATTGTCCCTCTCACCTCCACAATCCTGATTGTTTCCTGTGCTCTGAGAGCTCTTAGAACTTCTGTAAGCTTTACTTTCTGTCTCCTCTACTAGCCAGATGTGTCCCAGCACTGAGCCAGCAAGGGGGTCTTTCTCATTCATGCTAGTAACTCAAGCTACCATGTGTGGTGTCTAGAACATACTGGCAATCAATAACCAATTCTGTCTTAACTTATGGAATTGTGGCACTATCTCAATGTTAAGACCTACAAGGTATTTACCAAAGACCATTTCAGAGAGTTTTAGACCATGGCTTTGTATGAAATGATGGGCATTATTCAGACAGACAATATCAAGTAAAGATGAATTTTCTCCAGATCCCTTGAATGTGGGGATAGAAACTAACTATCGCAGCCTCTTGCCTATACTTAAAAATAATGTACCCAGAGTATTGTTTCCCAAACTATTTTGACCATGATGCACAGTAGGAAATGCCTTTTCTATCACAGCCCAATGCACGCATACACAAATGCATATACTAATTTTTTTAAAAAGTTTCACAAAACTTATTTATCCCTAATACATGGAATACACTAATATTTTCTATTCTATACTATTTCATTTTAATACTTGTAACAACTCAATAAATTGATTTTAGAATCCAATACTAAGTTAAAAAGAAAAGCAAAAAAAATCTGTAATTCTTCCAACTTAAGATGCAGTAATAGGGAATAAATTAGTCTCCTAATCAAACAATCGACACTGAGCAAAATATATGAAACAATAGTTTGTTTGTTTGTTTGTTTGTTTGTTTTAAAGATTGATATAAGGGTGCAAATGTTTAGGCTACATTGTTTTTCCTTCCAAAGTAAAGTTCACGTTGTAGTTGAACCCTTTACCCAGGGGGTGTGCTGTATACCCACCCCAACATTGTGCACATTAGGTGAGGATTTGCCAGTCACCCTCCCACCTCCCTTCTCCCCTTCCCTTCCTCCACCTTCCCCCTCACTAAAATATACTTGTGTTTTTCCTTCTCTGTAGGCATGGAA
>CAUYQV010140998.1:0-63278 GCA_963574575.1 Galagoides demidoff
CAGGCGCCCACCACAACGCCCGGCCATTTTTTGGTTGCAGCCATCATTGTTGTTTGGCAGGCCCGGGCTGGGGATTCGAACCCGCCACCTTAGGTGTACGTGGCTGGCACCTTAGCCGATTGAGCCACAGGCGCCGAGCCAGGAAACTGGTTTTAATTGAGCATCTGCTCTGTGCTGGGACTGGCCTGCTGATGCTCCTTCCGCAGTCCCAGTGGCGCCTGCCCCCGCCCCCCGGCATGGGGATTATTATGCTCATTTATAAGCAACCAAACTGAGGTCTGAAGAAATTCTCTGTTGGGGTGCACAGCAGGGGTGTGGACCTAGGGAGGATCCTGTCCTCCCTGTCAGGGGAAGGGAAAGAAGAGGGAGGGCACCTGAGATGGGCCTGCTCCTGGGTTACCTGGGGAGTGGGCTGTTGCTCTAAGGCCCCACCCCCCACCAGCATGAAGCTTAGAGTGCTGGCCCCCAATTTCAGAGGCTGGCCCTAGAGGGGCTATGGCATGGACAGACTGGCCAACCCCCCCCCCCCCACCCAGCCTGACTGCCCACCCCTGCTGGCAGCCACACTAGTCCAAGGAAATAGATCTTGCCTTGTGTGTTGTTGTCCCGGTATCTTGCTCAAGACCCCATTTGTTTGGGGAGGAGAAAGGGGGGTCTGTGGTACCCAACAGAGGTGGAATTCATGGACAGGGCTCCATGCTGGGGGTGGCCTGCCTGGTACTGGCCAGGCCTGGAGGAGGGCCAGGAAGGAGGGAGGGGAGGGGTTGAGGCGTGGCTTGGAGCCATGCTCATCCCCTTGGGGCAGAGTCTTACAATGGGTGGGGGTGGGACTGTGTAGATGGAGGTGCTGGAGGAGGGTTGTGGGAGTCCCCTCCTCCTGACTTCCTAGTCTCAGGGACGGGGAGTTCCCTGTCTGAGGGGGGGATAGAGCCTCAACTCCCAGGAGCCCCAGTCTGAGGGCGGAGGTACCGTGGGTATTTTAGGAAAAGAGATGGTTTCACTGAGTGGGGGCTCCCTAAGTTCTGGAAAGGCTTTTTGAAAGAGTCAGTCCCTGAGGACTAGGAAGGGCTTGGATTTGAGACAGGGGCTGCAGGAAGGCCTGCTTTGTGGTTAGAAGTAAGGCATGGTGGGTTAGATCTGGATTCTGAGTAGTCACATGCATCTGTCTCAGTTTGTGCATCTGTGAAATGGGGATCTGCCAGGCTCCTGGAAAGGTGGAATGAGAAGGGGTTGGAAGGAGAAATACCGTGCTCGTTAGGCCCATGTGGCTGCTGGGGCTGCATGGTAGGGAGTAGGATCTGAGAGGTTCTAGACCTACTACTAACCCATCCCTCACCCCTGTCTCCACACTGGGTTACGCTCAGCCAACCCAGCTGTAATCTTTATAGGCATAGGAGGGAGCATGGAGTCTGTGTTGAGCTGTGGGGCACAGATGCAGGGCTAGAGGGCTCCTTCCTGCCTCCAACTTGCTGTTCGATCCTGGCTTGTCCCACATCCTCTTTGGACCTCAGGCAGAGGTCCCTCCCACCCTGTCCTTGAGGATACCATCTGAGGTCCTTCCCTTCCCACCCAGGGCTGGGCTTTAAGAACAGAGGTGGGAGCTTTTCAGGGATCCCAAGCATCCTAGGGGGAGTTAGGCTGCAGACATGTCAACAGAGGAGTGTAGATATCCCAGACCTATGCTAGAAAGCCCTACATCTAAGCAGAGCCTCCAGAAGGCCTTCCGTGCTCTACCAGACATGCTCTTGAGCTGTGCAGTGGTGACACAGTGGGTCCTAGTGTCAGTTCCTGATTCTTCGCATAAGTTGCTTCACCTGTGTGGCCTCAGCGGCCTCACCTGTGAAATGGGAATAAATATAGTACCCACCTGGTAGGGTTGATACTATAAGGCAGGCGTCCTCAAACTACAGCCCGAGGGCCACTTGTAGCCCGCCTAGGACATTTATCCCGCCCACTGGGTGTTTTTGCTGCTGCTGCCTGTCCTGCTTAGCAGCCGACTGGTCCCAGGGCCCGCAGTCCGGCCCTCCAATGGTCTGAGGGACAGTGAACTGGCCCCCTGTTTAAAAAGTTTGAGGACCCCTGCTATAAGGTGCTTAGCACCATGCCCCCTACACTGTGTGTTCAAGATGCTGACCTATACTTGCTGTTGGGTTTCCGGGAGCAGGTAGGCAGAGCATTGGTGGATCTTCTGGCCACTACCCTGTGAGGCTGCTGGACACAGGGTCTGGTTTGTGGACTCCTGAGGCCTAGGTGCTAGGTCTGTGGGGGTGTCTGCCTCTGTGGCCCCTCCCTTCTCCCCACTGCCCACCACACGGGATGTTGTGGCAGGAGCCAATGAGCTTTGGAGTAAAGCGTGGGCTGCACCCCAGTTCATTCACCACCTCGCTGGCTGTGGGCTCTGGGCAGATCACTGTCAGAGCCTCGGTTTCTTCGTGTGTAAATGGGGATGAGGGCTGTAATGAGGATTAAGTGAGAAGATGCGGGAGGACGGTGGCCATCTGCTCCTGCTGCTTCCTATCACTGTCCTGCTCTCCCCTCTGTGACTCTGTGCTGGGGTTGATGGCAAGGAAGGGAGGGGCTTTAGAAGTGGGTTCTCTGCTCGGCTGAGATGACAGCTGACTTGGACACTGGTGGGGGGGGGCTGTCCTCAGGGACCAGCTGCAGCTTCCAAGGGGTCTGGGAAGAGGGGGTTCGACAGGGAATCAGAACCCCAGAGGGCTGGAGGTCAGAGCCAGCAGACCTCCCACCCATGACCCACACTCATGGGCAGGCTGTGGCCCAGGGAGATGAGGCACTGGCTTAGGGCCACTCTTTAGTGAGACCATACTGAGGATGGAACCTGGAACTGGCAGCTTGTAGCTTGGGCACTTTCACTTCATAGCCCCCAGGCCAGCCTGACTTGGCTCCTTCTGAGCAGGGTCACCCTGGGGCCTGACAGCTCTGGTTTTGTCTATCTCATCTCGTCTCTGTCTGCCACCCGTCTCTCTGGCCCTGCCTCAGCTGTTTGCTGTGGCCTACTGTCCCTTTCTCAGGCCACAGGAGGGAGAGCTGGCTGGACCAAAGCTGGCTCTGTGTGCGTGTGTGTGTGTGTGTGTGTGTGTGTGTGTGCGTGCACATGTACACTCGGGATCTTTGAGTGTGTGCTGTGTGTTGGAGATTGTACACATCAAGCAATGTGCGAGTCCTGGGCACACTGTAAACTAGGGAACTGGCACGTGCTCTCTGTGTGTACAACAACAGAGGACGGCAGCTGCCCCGAGGCCATTGCTGGTCCCATATTTCCAGCACCTACACACACACACCATCTGTTCTTACCCATGGGGGATTCTCCTTGAAGCCCATTTTGCACCCTCACATGGCCCCTGACTCTGCATCCTGGGCCTCTCTCCTCAGGGGCACAGCAGGAGCTGGGTCCTGACCCCCCTTGCCATGGGCCTCCCTCAAATGGCCCCTTGCCTACTGTGGGTGACTGGCTCGTGTGCACTTTTCCCACTTTCACTAGCAGTGCATGACTTCCGATGGGGCTGGCACGGCGGGCTGCTCTGTGGGGCTGTGCTTTCAAGGTTGAGTGTAGACAGCTGGGCTTCTTTCCCAGTGTCAGCTGAGCATTTTAGACAGGAGCTCATTCTGGAGGGGATTCCTGCTAGTGGAGCCCCGTGGGACCTGGGGAAGGTCCCAGGTCAGGAACCCCTGGCTGTCCCCAGGGATAGAGTATCCAGAAACTTGAATGACTGTAGTAGGTGCTGGCTGACTATACTGTCCCTTGCTGTTCCCACTTGCTGTGTCCCAGGATCCTTGTGCATTGGGCCCCTCAGGAGCTGCTCAGGACCTGGCATCCAGGGCCCTCAACTACCTATGGGAGTGCCAGGGCCTCCTGGAGCTGGGGGTGGGGCAAGGTGGGCGAGTGCCACCCACAGAGGAGGGGGGTGCAGGTGACTGAGCAGGCCCTGGGGCCTGGAGTTCCTATGCCCATCCTGCCTGGCTCTTCCTCACTGTCTCTCTTTCCTCCTTGGGGACTGAATCTGGGCCATTCCTGGGACTTTTTCATTCTCTTGTCTCAAGCTGGAGACACCTTGGATGCTGTAGGGAGAGAGCACTGGACAGAGAGTCCTGAGTCTAGAGTTCAAATTACAGCTCTGCCCCTTACCCTCTATGGGACTCAATTCTCAGGCCACCCACAGAGTCAAAGGAAATCATTTATTTTCTTTTTATTGAACACTTAAGTGGCATCGTATGCCAGGCACGCAGAAATTAACTAAATCCTTGTTACCCAATGAGATAGATATGATCAGTATTTCTATTTTATGGATTGGGAAACTGAGGCACAGGGAAGTAAAGAATCCTGCCATGGTCGTACAGTGTGTTGGTGATGAAATCCAGATTCGGACCTGGGCCATCTGAACCTATCTGCCTTGCTGTGTTGGGTGTCTTGGGCAAGGGTCTGGTCCCAACTTCATCCCATAGGCAGAGACTTGACAGTGGTCCAGGAAGGGGTCCTAGCACCTGTGGAAGTTTGGGATCAGGCCAGATTTCAGTCCTTTTTTTTTTTTTTTTTTTTTTTAGAGACAGAGCCTCAAGCTATCCCTTGGGTAGAGTGCTGTGACAGCACAGTTCACAGCAACCTTCAACTCCTGGGCTTAAGCGAGTCTCCTGCCTCTGCCTCCCAAGTAGCTGGGACCACAGGCGCCTGCCACAACGCCCAGCTATTTTTTTTTGTTGTTGCAGACATCATTGTTGTTGTTTGGCGGGCCCGGGCTGGATTCAAACCCGTCACCTTAGGTGTATGTGGCTGGCACCTTAGCCACTTGAGCCACAGGCGCCGAGCCCAGATTTCAGTCCTTAACTTATCATTTTCTGAGCAAATCACTTGACCTAGCTGAGTCTCAGTTTCCCCATCTGGAAAACAGGGGAATAATATTTCCTTGGCAGGGCTGTTGTGAGAATTTGGTGCATGGTGGCATGGGGCACACAGAAATTGAGAAGCTATGATGGCTCCACGACCAGGTAAGAGGAAGGCAGTTCAAGGGACATCTGTGTCAGCAGAGTTGAATGTGTCTCGTGGAGTGTGTGTGGCAGAGTCTGTGATTGATTGGGAGTGGGTGGGCCCCAGGGCATGTGTGACTGGGGCTCTCTCATCGCTGGGCACACACCAGTCCACCTGGGGCATCCACCATGCAGCTGGGCCCAGGACTAGGGACACGGTGGTCATCTGAGTGTGTACGTGTCAGTGTGTCGGCCATCACAGCCCTTGGGCATCACACACACAATTCTCACACACACCCCCACCACTGAGAAACTTGGAGAATCCTTGTTTGGGAGTGCTGGAATCAGCCTTGGAGACATCTCGCCCAGCTCCCTCAGTATTGCAAATGCAGAAAGGAAGGTCCAGAGAGGGAAGGGATTTGCTCTGGGGCCCACAGTGAGTTCAGATTGTCTGAAGTGTAATTTCAGGGTGGGGCCTTTTCTAAAAAATGCTTTGACAAGCCCTTCCAGTGGTGGCCCCATCACTGGCCCACATCCTCCAGGTCAAGTCCCTGCAGAGGCCTTTCTTCATCTGCCAGTGCCAAGGCTCCAGTCCCCTCCCTGGTTCCTCTAGCAGAGTGGAGCACCTCAAGGAGAGGGACCTTGCCTGGCTTGTGCCTGCAGTGCCAGCACAGAGGCTGGCGGGTGCATAGCAGGTGCATTTGTCAAAGAGTTAGGGACCTTAAGTAATTTCTGAAATGATTTCTAAAAACTGCCCCCTTTGCCTCTCTCGTGGTATAGCCCGCATTTTAGAAAAGCAAGGATTTTCCCAGAGCCAGAGCAGGGGATTGAAGCCAGGCTTGCTTTTCCTGGTCCTCAGCCCTCCTGTACACTAACATACACAGAAACCACACACACACACATGTGCACAAGTACATGCAAATACAGCACACAGGCCACGGTCCAGAGCTTCCTTCTGATCACTGCTCAATATTCTACCTAAAAGTGTCCATCTGTCTATCTCTCAGCCAAGTCCATGGGCTGGACACCTACTAGGCACCTGTTCTGGGTCCTCCCACAGCCCATGGCTATGTCCCCAGGGTGGGGCGGGTCAGAAGTCCCTAAGGAGGCCCTGGGAAGGTAGTGCCTGACCTCAGGTACCTTCCCCACTGTGTTGAGCAGACTCTCTGTCTCCTACTGGTCAAATCCCCTGAGGCCCACCTGCTCAAGCCTCCTGGTCACCTCTCCACCACCATCCCCTCTTTCCTGGGCCCTCTCAGGCTTTGGGGAAGTGGGGGTCATTCCCAGGGACCAGCCTTCCCCTCTGCCTCCCCCAGGAAGTCTGCCCTAATGCCCGGGAGGATGGTAATTAGTATGAGGCAGGCTGATTAGCTCAGAAATTAAGTCTTTGTTTCCCTCACTCCCCAGTTTCCCTAATTGAGCAGATGCAGAGCATGGGGAGAGGAGGGGCCCCTGGGTTGGTCACAGGGCTGGGGGGGGGGCGCGTGGCTGCGAGCTTGCTTCAGCAGGAGGTGGGGGTGGGGGCGGCATGTATGGCGATACAGTCCTGGGGCCCCTGGCTCTCTGCCTTTCTCCTGGTGGGGGAATGCCAGGGAGGGTGTGCCTGGGGGTGGTTCCTGAGACATGCAGCCCTCTAGGGGTGTCACTGATCCAAGGAGGCTTCTTGTCCTGGCATTCTGATGTGAGTGCTTGTATGCATTCCTTTGTTTCTGTGTTCAGGATCTGCATATCCAATCACTGATCATAACTGCTGTCATTTATTGAGCACCTACTGTGTGCAGCCATTGGGCTGGATACCTTTCATGTATTGCCTTATTCAGCCCTCAGGATGATGGTGCAAATATGGGACCTTTGTTTTTTAGGGAAGGAACATGGGGCTCTGAGAGGTGAGGTGACTCGTCCAAGATCACACAGCTTGGAGAGGCCAGAGCAGGGTTCTGAGCTAGACAGTCTCATGCCATCCTTTCCTGGGCTAAGGGAGCTGTTTGGGCTGGGAGAGGGGCATCCTGGGATCAGATGGTGGTTAGTCCAGGTCCTGGGTGCCAGGGTGGGTAAGATCTTTGTCCTCCTTTGTTACGAAGGGATCAAGACATCCACCTTCTTGCATTGTTGGAGAGGCAGTCATGGTAGCAGTAATAATAATAATAACAATGATGAATTCTTTGGTACTTGCCGTGCACCAGGCAGGTGACAAATGCTTTATATGTTTTGTTATTTTGTGCTCACAGTGGTGCCATGAGCCAAGAGGTTTATACCTTCATTGTCCCCATTCTACATTTTAAGAAGCGGAGGTGAAGGGAGGTGAAGGGCCTCCCCAGGCCTCATGGTGAGTGAGCAGGGGACTGCAGGCCCCTTTTCCTTGATCACTACTCCCTGTGGTCTGTCTATAGCACATGGGAGGTGCTTGGCACATTGTAGGTGCTCAACTAAAGTTAGGGTCCTGACCTTGTCCCTGAGGGAGCTGGTGCCTGGGTTTCTGTGTCTCTGGGGCTTGGCCTGGGGATCTGGTGAAGGGGTCTCTTTTCACACAACCTATGTAGTAAGTGTTGCTTTTATTCCCATTTTAAAGATGGAGAAGTTGAGGCTCACAGAGGTGAGATATGCACAAGATCTCACAGCTGGTGAGGTATTGGGGGATGGCTGTGAACTCGGGTGGTCTGGCTTCTAGTGCTGTTGTATGGCAGGTTCACTCCCCCCATGCCTGTCCCTGAGGGGTGATCCTCCCAGCCTAGTCTTCAGCCATTGTTCTCGGGGTAGCACCTCCACTTTCCTTGCTGTTCTCAGCAGCCATGTGCAGGGGAGGCCTGAGTCTCCATCCTCTGCCATGGCTGGCCTCTGGCCATCGGCATTGGGTGTGGTCACCTGCTGACTGCATAGGCTTTGGGGATGTTTCTCTGGCTCCTAAAACTCA
Organism: Galagoides demidoff; assembly: GCA_963574575.1. NCBI lineage: Eukaryota > Metazoa > Chordata > Mammalia > Primates > Galagidae > Galagoides > Galagoides demidoff. The sequence continues at coordinate 7,895 of CAUYQV010140998.1, forward strand.
ACTTGCCTTATTATGGACTCTTCTTCTCTCTTGCACTGTTCATTTTCCCCTGCTCTGAAGCTTCCTATGCCAGGGTACTATCTCAGCCCCTGCCCAGATCTTAGGCAGCACCCCACCCTCCCTCTTGGCTTCCTCTCTCCTTCCTGTGGCCACCAAGCCTGTTCTTATGCCCGTCCATTGTGTGTCCACCTGCATTTTCAGGGGCTGGCTGTGGCAGCTCCTGCCCCTCTGATTCACTCTGCACCCTTCCACTGGCTGCAGCTCCCCACTGACCTTGGGCCAAGAGCCAGAATCCTTGCCTTGGCTTCTGAGACCTGTCTTGGGGCTTCTGCCTAGGGCTTCCCTCTCACTTGCCATGATCCAGTCCTTCTGGCCTCATGCCAGTTCCTCAACAGTGCCACCTTCTGGGTCCCACGTACCTCTCAGCAAAGCCTCTCTTTCTCCTGTAAACCCTTTAAAGGGAATGATGTTGCCCATTTTGCAGATGGGGAAGCTGAGACTCAGAAAGATGAGCTGACACCTCAACTTGAGGCTCTGTCATTCGGGGGCCTGCGCTCTGCTCAGCAGGCATGTGTGTATGCACGTGTGCGCACATGCCGGTCCTGCTGTCTGCGCGAGGCTGTGTTTGGACTGGGAAGAAGAGCCACATTGTCGGGGAGAGGAGGTCAGGGATGGTTTCTAGAGGCCCAGCCTGCCTTTTCCTGTGGGTGGTGGGGATGCTATGTGTGAGCTTGGGTGGAGGGTGTCAACCCCTTGCTAGACCCTGAGACCTCAGCTCCCCAGCTCCTCTTGCTTCTCTCCCTTCGCTTCAGAACAAACACCCATGAGCCCAAACCGCCCATCCAGCCAAGGCACAGATGGAGTTGGAATTAATTAGTCCTGTTGCCAAGGCAACCAGGACCGGACCAGGATCCAGTCTTCTCCTCAGCCCGCCCCCACCCTCCTGGCCCCTCTCCTGCCTCCTGGGCTCCACCCTCTCCCCTGTAGTAGCTGGGGGTACCCTTGGGGACACTTCTAAAACCACGGAGGCAGTGGTAGGACTAAAAGTTGGGTCGGAGTCCCCACTTGCTGCTCTTGGCTTGGTGGGACCTTGGGCAAGTCCTTGCAGTGCTGGGAGCCTGCTTTGTTTCAGTGGAATGAATGGATGGATGGGTGGACATGCCTGGGGTTGGGGGTTTTGGGGTCATGCAGTGGGGACATGTGAGGATAAGAATAAAAGTGGCCTCAACTTGGGATGCCATTGAGATGGCAGTGGGAACGGATGCTGCTTAAAGGCAGGTGTGCAGTGGTGGGTGCTGGTTATGGGCTGGTAGCCTCCCTGTGCCCCAGCCTCTGGGCTTCCTCCCTCCTTACCCCTTTATCCTGAGCCCACGCCCCTTCTTCTGGGGCCTCATCTGGATGCCAGCAGCCAGTTCTTCATCCTTGACCATGGGTCTGTCTATCACTTCATCCAGTTCTGTTTCTTCCTTGAGGGTGTGGGTGAATTCTTAGCTTCTTTCTGCTTCTGTTTCATCATTTGAAATGTGGGCACAGCAGCACCCACCTTGTCAATTTGCTGTGAGCTGTGCAAAGCTCCTGGCGTTAGTCGGTGCTGACCACTTCATTGCTTCTTGTGCTGCTGCTGGGTGCAGAGGCTGTGGGGGGAGGGTGCCCTGAGAGATGGGCTGGTACAGGGAAACGGGACAGAAGCCCTACTCTCTTCTTGGGGAGGGTGAGGCAGGTGCCCCGTCCATCACCTTCTCTTCTCTGAGAAGAGCTCACTATGTCAGATCCCACCTTATTGCAGATGGGGAAATCAAGGCTTGGGCTACTAGCTGGTGTGGGACAGGGGCTGACCCCTCCAGTGTAGGTTTGCACACTGTTTTCTGGATCTTGTTGGGTGGTACTGGCTTCAGGGGAGCACAAGACAGGGCTCAAGTCTCCCTCTGTGTAATCCTGGGGAATCCACCCCTCCTGCCTGGACCTCAGTTTCCTCTCCTGGTGGATAAGGAGCATGGGATGAAATTGCGAGTAACTGGCTGAAGTAGGTTGGGGGTGTGGCTTTTTATGCTTGTGCTGACAGAGGATGGTGATTCTGGGCAAATGAGGGGCAGTGTCTGGCCTGGGCCATGCTTGGAGGTAGTCTCAAGTAAAATATGGAGGTGACCTCAGAAGGATAGGTCACCTCTAACCCCTGGCCCTTGTGTTTCAGAGCCCCCAGTGCTGGGCTCGGCACAGCAATGCCACCCTGGTTGGGCATGCCCTGGGTTGGTGGGATGGAGCTGGGGCAGGCACTGGCTTCTGCTCCACCCCTCACCACTCAGAACACACTGAGCTTATGGAACATGCTCTCCTGCTGCCACCTGATTGGCCAGTTGCTCCTCCAGGTGCTACTGAGGCATCTTCCAAACTATGGTGGTAAGGACAGGGCCTCAGGAGAGAAAGGGGGCTGAGACTGTGACTGAGCTTTCTTCTGGGCTCCACAGCCATGCCCTTGGGGACTGTGGGCAAGTTGCTGCCCCCTCCTGAGCCTCAGTTTCCTCATCTGTCAGCTGGGCTTAATGTTGCCTATACTGAGATAACCAGCTGGAAAAGCTTTTGAGAGACATAAACTAGGACAGCAAACTCAGAGCCTCACAGGGCCCGGGAGACTTAAAGGTGCCTGTCTGGTCTCAGTAGGGCAATAGGGTGTGGTGAGGTCTGTGGCAAATTCCAACAGTCAGTTTGGATGGCATCAAAATTTGAACTTGTATCAACACTGAGCCTGCCAACAAAACTGAACCATAGGCTGTCTTCGGAGCTTCCAGCTTGCCCCAGAAGGCAAACTACAAATGGATTAACTGGGGAGGGGGGTATTTAACTCTTCTTTACATAATAACAAGGGCTAACATTTATTGAGGGCTTGCTCCGTGCCAGGAGACAACTAAGCACTTTACTGGGATTATCTCCTGTGATCCTCACACCAGCCTGAGGCAGGCAGCCGGCAATTGCTATTCCTACTTTGTAGGTGAGGCAATTAAACCACAGAGAGGTTAAGTCCGGAGCCAAGGTCACACAGCTGTGGAGGGGGGCGCAGGGCTCACCCCCTGGGCCTTCTGATTCCTTACCTGGGGCTTTCTCCTCCAGCCTCATCAGGGCGGGGTGGAGGGAGGGAAGGGCAGACCCACTTGGCAGGGAAACACGAAACTGCAGCTTTTCTCTCACCACTAAGGAGGCTGGGGGAGGGAGGAGAAACAAAATTAAACAAACGAAGGGTGTTGTGGAGCTGAGGAAGAATAACTTATTTTTTATGAGCTTGTTAACATTTGTGAAGTTAAGTAAGCAGAAATTTATGCCCCTCATTTGCATGCATTAAAGGGAGGGCTGCCAGGGCCAGTGCAGTTACTGGGAAACCTCACGTAGCTCCCAGAGTGGAGGCCCCTGGGCTCACAGGAAGCAGCTCTAGTGCATAGCTGTGGCCATGTTTCTTGAGAGCCCACTGTGTGCTTGGCCCTGGCCCTGAGTCTATGGCTTCCTTTCTCTCTGCTGGGTTTGGGAGCTGCCAGTCTGAAGCCATCGCAGGGGCTGAGTGTTCTAGCAATTGCTCCTAACCTCCCCAGGCTCCTCAGAATGTGCAGAAGACACAAAGGCCACCAGCTTTGCTGCCCAAGAACTGTGGGCTCTGAGGGTTTGTTGCAGCATCTTTCAGAGCCTCAGTTTCCTCATCTTTCACATGGGGACAGTGATAATGCATGCCTCCTAACTTCTGTCCTCTTCATAGACACTGGCTTGTTGGGAGTCTTGCCCTTTGCTAGTTGGCTTGGGTTTGGGGGCACCCCTTGTCTCCAATAGGCCTGAGAGCTAGATGACCCTTCCTCTAGAAGGCCTACCAGCCTGGGCCCCATGGCCCCTTACATTCCACTCAGAATTACTGTTCTGCACGACTCCCTTGGAGCTGTGAGCTTCCTTGGGACTGGTCATTGCAGGTCCCTGCACCTGTCCCAGGCTTTAGCCTGGAATTGGCACTTGAGAAATGGTGTTAAATGAATGAGTGAATGAAAATCTGTGTTGTTTTTTTCTACTTAGGAATTAGAAGTCTCTTCCAGGTGTGTAGTGGTTTATGGGTTTAAAAGCACTTTCCGGCTGATGCCCTTGTTTGATCTCCACCTTTTGATCCCCTATGAGAAGGTGAGGCAAGGGCTGTGTTCTACCCTTCTGTTTGCTCAAGGAAACGCTTGAGCTCCTTGAGCTCTTGGGACGAGTGAGATTGCATCTTTTCTTCCAGGGTCTTAGGGGCTGCTTTTAACAGGCAGATACGACAAGGCTGGGTGGAAAGCTGAGGAACCTCTGCAGGCCTCAAGCTCCCTCCTATCTCATGGGTGGCAGCCAAGAGGTTTATAGCCTCTTCTAGTTGTGATGGATTATGGTTCTCAGCAGTTCAGGTTTTGTCACCAGTTACCTGCTAGGAGGCCCTGAGACATCTGTCTGCTCTTCTCCCAGCCTTGTGCATGCAGCCCTGGCCTATCCAGGTGGCTGAAGGCCCCTCAGATGCAGATAGGTGTCCAGGCAGGGTCTCTATGTGTGTACCCAGACAGAGGTGAAGTCAGACTGGCCCTGGGGCTGAGTGGGGTGGGCATAGCCATATGGGAGGAGGGTCAGAGTCTCTGAGTGGAATGTGGGCAGGGGAAGAACACTGATGGGGAAGTGATGACCGCCCCTTCCCTTTCCCTCTGCTTTCCACTTTCTCCACCCCTCCCTCAGGGCACCTGCTGGGTGGGCTCAGGATTTGGAGGGCTTGGCCTTAGGAGGCAGGGAGCGGGAGATCACAGCTTTGGGCAGTTGCTTTCCTTCTCTGCCTGGGTTTCCTCATCCATGCCTTGGGGATGATGCTACTTTGAGGATTCAATAACAGAGCGCAGGATGAGGTGCAAATCCTTCTTTCATTCTCTGAGGAGGAGCAAGGTGGCCTTGGGTGGGGGGTGACTAGAGCCTGTGAATGAGGAGGGAGGTGGAGAAATGAAGTGTGGGGAGGTTTAGGATTTTATTCCAACCTGCTGGGAGGCAGGTGGTTCAGGTGTATGACTTTAGAAGCTTGGTGGCGTCTGATCCCTGAAGGCTAATGAACTTAGTCACTTTGCCTCCAGGAGCTCAGGGAAGGCACAGGAGGGAAAAAGTCAGTTCATTTGGCAGACAGTTCTGGAAGGGTCTGTATGGGGCTGTCCAAGGTGCTTGGGTCTTGAGCTGAATGAACACAGTCCCTGCCACTAGGCCAGTCCTTACATCAATACTGATGCCTGGTGGGCTGGAGGGCTTCCTGTAGGAGGCAGCTTAGAGTCCTGCATGAGAAGTAGCACTTACCAGGTAGGGTTGGGGCCAGAGGGTACTGCAGGCCAGGAGGCCTGAGAAGCCTCTCAGAGCTCATGTGGCAGTGCCTGGGAATGGGGTAGGGGGATCCAAGAGTCTGGGGAGGAGGGCAGGGTCTCTGAGATTCCCGCCGCCCCCAGGCCAGGAGAGGGAGGCTGGAGGTAGCAATTCCCAGCAGCATGGATCATAGGGACAATTAGGAATAGGGGTATGGATGTGTGTGCTAGGACAGAGCACTGGTGGGGAGAACTGAGGAGCTGGGGAGGGGGTCTTGGAAATTCTGTTCTAGGGTCAGGCTGAGGGCAGGAGGCTGGTGGTGGGTAGGAAAGAGGTGGAGGGAGAGGCCCCACACCAGGCAGAGGTATGCACGCCTGGTACATACATGTGTGTGTGTGTGCACATGTAGCGATTGTCTTGATGGTATTGGAGGGCAGATAGGCAGAGACGGGGCCAAGCCAGATCAAGAAGGACCTTGCATGTGGGCATAAGGAGCTGGGGAGGCACCAGAGGCTGCAGAGCAGGGCAGCGGTGTGACTCTGGAGTCTGCTCATGTTTCAGGAAGTTTCCTCCGGCAGCTGTGCAGAGGATGGGCTAAAGCAGGGTGGGCAGGAGGTGGCCATCAATTAGACCACTGCAGCTGTCCCTGAGAGCTTTATTTGGGAGGGGGACAGAGTGTCAGGAGGAGGGAAGTGGAGCCCAGGGATGGCTCAGTGGTTTAGAATGTTCAGGTTTGCTCTCTAGTGGTGGAAAAGGAGATAGATGCAGCAGGTGGTGGGAAGAGGCCAGTAGTGTATTTAGGAGCTTGGGGTGGGGTGGGGTGGTGGTGGTTAAAGAGTACGTTGGAACCAGAAAGGAGCATCATTTAGTGGGGTCCTCTGTGTGCCCCCTTCCAGACACAGCTGTGTGGCATTGGGTGGGGTGTCTGACCCCAGTGCCTTTGTTTTGTTGTTTGTAAAATGGGGATGCTCTTAGAACCTGCCTGATGGGCCATTGTGAAGATTAGATAAAATAATCCCCTCACAGTCCAGCCTGGGAGATGTTGCAATCTCATCCGGACACTCACAGCAGCCTACGGCTCAGAGGAGCTGAGGGCCCAGACTGAGGGTCAGAATCCAGGTTGTGCAGACCCCAGACTTGATTCTCTTTTCCCAGTGCCCACAGCCTCCCAGAATGTTCTTCTTCCTTTTTTTTTTTTTTTAAACATTTATTTATTTATTTTTTTGAGACAGAGCCTCAAGCTGTCGCCCTGGGTAGAGTGCCATGGCATCAGAGCTCACAGTAACCTCCAACTCCTGGGCTCAAGCGATTCTCCTGTCTCCACCTCCCAAGTAGCTGGGACTACAATGCCCAGCTTTTTTTTTGTTGTGGTTTGGCCAGGGCTAGGTTTGAACCCGCCACCCTTGTTATATGGGGCTGGTGCCCTACCCACTGAGCCAGAGGCGCTGCCCGATTCTTCCTCCTCTTGAACAGGAAGCTCCTGGAATGGGTTCTGTGTGTATCTGTCCTGGCAGGGCTCTGCCGCCCTGTCCCCATCTCTGCACCCACCTGCTCAGACTGTCCCAAGTGGGCTAAGGCCAGGGCCTGTGTGGGAGCTGTAGAGCTGGTCGGGTTCCTATTGGTCTTGTCTGTCATCAGATGGAACATGTACACACTCCATATGTAGGGACAGAGGCAGCCTGGGAATTACATGCACCGGGGACCCTATGGTTCTTTAAATTTTTCAATTCCCACTCCCCAGTGCTTTTCTGTGCCAGGCTTCCTCCTGGCACTGGGGGCACAGAGGTGCACATGGTAATGTCCTGGCCCTCTAGAGAGGAAACAATGACCTTTTAAGTGGGACACTACTAGGAGCTGGTGAATGTGGAGTGGTGCTGTGGACCTGGCATTCAGGAAAGACTTCCTGGAGGAGGTGATGCCTGAGCTGAAGCTCATAGTTCACTGTGTTGGTAGGGAAGGTACAGGCCTGCTCACAGAAGTGTTACTCACCAATAAAGAGTTTGGCCTCTGTCCCTGGGGCTTTAGGGAGTTCTGGAAAGATTTTTTGAGCAGGAGAGCTGCCTTCTGGAAGCCTCCTTTGTACAGCTATTCAGAGAAGCTGGAAAAGAAGGAGGTGACTAGGCAAGTGGTGATGATGGTGACCTGTCCCTGCAAAGTGGGGATAGGAGTGGCAGGACTTGGTGGCTGGTCTGATTCTGTCTTCTGGCAAAGGGGGAGAGAAGTTGAAGATGATGCTGGGATCTGTGGCCTGAGCAACCGGGCAGCGGTAGTGACCTTGACTTGGTGAACATGCTTGGGAATTGGGCTTGGGCAAGATGAATTCTGGACCAGCTGAGCCCAGAGCATCTGAGGGTCAACCTGTGGAAGCATATGACAAACAGAGGCCTGAGATCTGGGTGTCCAGGGCATGCATGAGACCCCCCCCCCCGAGGAGAAGGCAGATGAGGACACCATAGGCTAAGGACAGAGCCAGGAGGAGCAGCAGGATTTCAGGGGCTATAGCAGGAAGGGGTGTCTGGGAAGAGATGGCTGCATCCCCTGTGTCCTTAGCCCCCAACATGGAGGCTAACACACAGGTGCTCAGTAAATGCTGCAGCAGACTCGGTTAGTGCGTTCATTTCCAGGTCTGTCTGTGCCCCGAGTCCCAGGCCAGGCACACAGTTAAGTTATATAGGTGCCTGTTAGATGTAGAGGGTCTAGGTGGCAGGGTGTCGCCCCATCTGGGGTCCCCAGTCTCCTTGGGTGACAGCAGGTCCTCAGAGGTGCTGAGCCTTCCCAGTTAATCACCAGCATTAGGTGTCTGGGGGATTAGCCACCCTGTGGCTTCTCTTCTGGCTTCCTGTTGGCTTTGTGCTCTTGGTGACAGCAGGTAGGACCACCCCCCTCCCTGTGTCTCCTACCCCTGGGATGCCCTGCAGGCAAGAGGCCAGTTCTGCCTGTCTCTGGAGCCCTTGGTGCCAAGCCCAGGGCCTGGTGTGCAGTGGCCCCAGGGGTGTGTAGATCCTGTGCCGTTGCTGAAAGGACCCCTTACAGAGGAGGAGGCTGAACCCCAGAGAGGGAAGGGCCTTGGTCCAGTCCTCGTTGCCACAGAGTCAGCACAGGGGCGCCTCTCACAGCAGAGGGGCCTGGGAGGATCTAAGCAGAGCTGGCAGGGGCAGAATAGGGGCTGCACTTCTTACTGTGTGCCCCTGGGCAAGTGGCTTCACTGCTCTGGGTCTCAGTTGCAGTGTCTCTCAAATGGGTAGAATACTGGGGCCATCTCACGGGGCTTAATGATTTCATTAATATAAAACCTTTCTTAGGGCCTGGCATGTGGCCAACACTCAGTGCTTCTTAATTGCTGTGAGGACTTCCCTGCCAGTTGCTGGAGCCAGACACAGCCAGAGCCAGATTCCCAGCCCTACCACTTATTGGCTGTGACTTGGCGAGGCCGCTTTGTCTTTCTGAGCCTTGCTTTTCTCATCTGGGAAATGGGTCCAGTGATTTTACCTTGCTGTCCTGTAAAGTGGGGAGGGGTTGGGTTTGTAGCAGCCAGCCTGGCACTTGGCCCCAGATGAGGAGTGAAAAGTTCATTGTTTATACTGTGCAAGGTGCACTGTCGATGGGTCACTGTAGGCTGTGGGGCAGGATTCCTCTCTGCACTTGACAGAGGTCTCCCTTTAGGCTCCATTTCACTCTGCCTACCGTGAGCTGCATGCCAGAGCTGCAGGGAGAACGCACTGTGCTCTGCACTGTGTGACACCAATGGTCCAGGAGGGACAAATGCTCACTGAGGAGTCCAACAGGCTGGGAGAGTCACCCCAGAGAGGAGAGACTGCCTGGGGAGGACAGTATAGGGAGGTTTAGAGCAGGTAGCTGGGTCAGGGCTTTGAGTGGCTTCAACTTTCAGGAAGACTTTTGGCTTCAGCCTGGGGACAGTAGAAGCTTTTGAAAGGACATTAAAAGAGGGGCCTCAGTGGGTTCACGGAAGATAGCGTTTTGAGAGGCTCTCTGGTAGCTGGGCAGAGGGAGGGAAGGAACCTAGGGAATGTTGGAGACCCTGGGAGGCAGGTGCTGCCATGTAGATAAGAGCTGCTGGTGGCCTGGATGGAGGGGTGGCAGTGGACACTCAGGTACGTGGCCTGTATATGGGTCAGGATGGATCGGAAATGAGGGATGAGGGAGAGGGTGGAGTCAGATGTGTTTCAGATGATGGAACTGAGGCACAGAGAGATTGGGTAATGGGCCCACAGTCACACAGCTGGTGGGGTCCAGCAAAGCTCTGTCCAGCATCTGTAGGATGTGGTAGCTGATGTTGTGGCCCTGTGGTCTAGTGAGCACACTGAGTAGAAGCAGCAGGCAGGTCAGAGCCAAGAGGGGTGACGCCCTTAGTGATATCAGCACGCTTTATTCATGGCTGTTCAGTGCCAGGCATAATGGAGATTGATTGGGGTGTCTGCTAGTGGTAGGGATCCATTCGGCGTTGCCCACGGCTCCATTAGACAGGGAGCAGCCCACAGAGGAACTATCAGGGAAGCGGGTATTGGAGGGGGCCGGGAGACTCCAGGTGGTGCTTGTGACAGGAGCCTCTCAGGACCCATAGTGAGAGACTCCTGGGTTCATAGCCAGCTCCAGCCCTCCTGGGGAGATGGATGACCTTGGCCTCGCTGATCTCAGCTTTCCTCTCTGTTGGGTGGAAGTTGCTCAAGGAGAGGACGGGGCAGGGTTTAGCACAGGCTGTTGTCATTGTCATTGGTCCTGTTGTATGGCAGCTGGAGTCTACCAACTGGTTGTAGGGGTCACTTTGTTCCTCTGATTTGGGACATGTCATGGTCTGCCAAGCCAGGTTAGCCCAGGGATAGATGATGCCCTCAAAGTGATGGGCAGGTCCCAGGTCCTGAGGTCCACTGACTCTGAGGCCTGGGTCCAGGCAAGAGTACAGGCTGCTTAGGGAGAAGACGCAAAAAAACTCCAGAGACAACAGGTCCCCTCTGCCATTTGGAGGAGAATGTGGGGGATTATGAGAGTCCAAGAAAAACACATCCAGAGAAGGGACAAAGGAAGGGACAGGACCACTTTGACAAGGCTGAGCAGTGCTTAGAAACTGTCCTTTGCCCCATTGTACTAGGTAAACATGCCAGAAGCCCAGAGAGGGTGAGGGTCTGGCTCAAGGTCACACAGCAGCTATCACTGGGAACAGACCTGCCAACTCTGGGGCCTGGGTGCTGTTCCCCACTGTGAAGAAGGGATGTAATCATTTATCAGGGGAATTTAATAATGAATGAAGTTGAAGTGTCTTTAATGCAGGCAGCAGGCCTGAAGTAATAAGGGACCCTGTATTAATTCGGAAGTTAATGAATATGCAGGTGTGTCTGAATGATTAATGGGGCCCCTGAAGGCTTTGGAGAGGGGCGCTTGAGCTGCTTGTGATAGAAATATGAATATTGCATCCATCTGTGAAGTCGGATAAACCAGGGAGCAGGTGGGCATTAATAAACCAGAGGATTCTCGCAACCACAGAGAGCCGAATATACAGACACCCGGGGGCAGATACACAGTGTCGTGGCTAAGTGTTCTCACTTTCTCGCAATGGGATCTTGAAGAAGTCACTTAATCTGCCAGAGCCTCAATTTTCTCACCTGCAGCATGGGTATAAAACTATGACCCGGTTTCCAGGATCCTGATGACGAACATGAGACCGGCCCTCAGTGCAGGGCAGGCTCATTAAGAGCATCTGATAAACATTGTTGTCACCTTTTTAGAGGAGTGATTGAAGATAGCCAACGAAAGTACATGAGTGACAATTAAATTCCCTTAAGATGGATGGCACTTTACCGTTTATATGGGGTCTCTCATCCGTCTACCCTCGGTTCCTTGCAGCAGCTTTGTGGGGCAGAGGAGTTGGGTCTCGGGGAACCTGCAGCTCAGAGAAGGCTAGTCACTGCCAAGTCACTCAGCCAGCAAGGAGCAGGGCTGGGCCTGGGCCCAGGTCTGCGTCCTTTACCAGTGGATTTCAGAGGGAGTAGGATGGAACTGGGACTTTTCAGTATTTGTCAGGTCTGGGGCTGGGGGTGGGACTACCTCCCAGAGCCTCAGTTTCTCTACTTGTTGTGTAAAGGTCTGTCTGAGGTTCAGGGTTGTTTTGAGGCTTTAATGAGAAAATGGGACACTGACCTCTCCCCTATGCTCGGCCTCTAGCGGGTTCAGATGTCTCTTTGATGGTCACATTGCTGCATTGTGGGTTTATATACATCAGCCCATCTCCTACGTATCTGGGGAGCTGAGGGTGCTGGGCTATTTTAGCTGAGGGCCCTTGGGCACATCCCTCATCATCTTGGCCTCAGTTTCCTCATCCTTCAAGTGGCACAATGACATGGCTGCCTGTGTTCCGTGAGCAGGGCCTGGTGCACAGTTGGTGCTGGTGGGGTGTGCTCCTCTGCCCTAGGCCTGTGTCGTGGTCTAGTGCGTGGGGTTCTCCTTTATGCTCCCAGGGTGCCTTATTCACCCTTTCAGCCCAGGAATGTTTACTGAGAGCTGCTGGGTACTGCCGTGGGTCCCAGGTTTCCAGGGTGGGTGAGGCTGTCCATTCTGCCTCCATCCTTGGTGAGGCCCTGGTCCAGGCAGAAGGTGGATGTGAAATTAGCATCTTGTCATGCAGGCTGGGACAGGACATGGGAGCTAGAGGACGGCTGCCACCCAGACACGGGCCAGGAGGGCAATAGGCACTTGTTCATCTCACTGTCATCTCCACTAGAGCCCTGACCGTGTCTTTTGGCTGTGAGTCCACAGCTGCCTCAGGGAAGGACTGTTTGAATGAATGAGGGAGTGAATGAGTGAATAGCTGGTTGCTAGGCCCCTTTCCTTCCCTGTCCCCAGCTTTCCTTCCCTATGCCCCAGTGAGCTGGGGCATAGCTAAGTGTTCCCCCTCCCCCAGCTGTCCCAGGTAGATCCAGGTCTCCATCTGGCCCTCAAGGGCCTCCCCTGGGCCAGCCTGCGTGGGGTCAGAGAACTATGTGTTGCTGGGTAGAGAACCTTAGCAGTCATGGTCATGGTGCTGCTTGCTGTTGACAGATGAGGAAACCAAGGCCCAGAAGGGCGAAGGGGTGGGGGCAGGGCTGGGGTCGGAGCCTCTGCAGGATGAGGCCCTGTCACGTCCAGCCTGGTTGTGTATTTATAGTCCCCACTGATCTATATTAACACTGGGTCCTGCCCAGGCCTTTGCAGCCTCTGGATCTGAGGATGGCTTTGAACCCTCTGGGGGGCTGTGGAATCAGAGCTAACCCCCATGGGGAGGGGAAAATTTGGCTTCTCACCTTTCCCTTCGCACAGCTGGGGGCTCATGCTGGGTCCTTTGCCTGGAGAATCTTTGCTGGCCTGGGTGAGGCCCAGGCCACCCTTTGTCTGGGATTTGTTATCACATCTTGTTTCTTTCCAGCTCTGTAGGGAGACATGCATACAGCATGAGGTCAAGTGCATGGGCTGTGTGTGTGGCCTTGGGCAAACCAGGCCCCTCTCCAAGCCTCAGTCTCCTCATCTGTATAATGGGCATCATTCCCAACTGACTCTTGTGTCAGGTGCTGAGCACTCAATGCTTGTGAGCTGGGAAAACTGTTTACACTCCTCATGTCTCTCTTGGTGAGCAGTCCTCGGCGCCTGGAGAGACCGGAGTGTCATTTCCATTTGACAAATGAGGCCAATGAGGCCCTGGGGGCAGTGTGACTTACCAGGGCCATGTACCTGTTGGGGCAGAATTTGGACTCATCTAAGTCTGAATGTTCCAGCTTCCCAGACCCCTCCCCAGGGCCCTTGGGTCCTTGGGGCAGGCCAGACTCCTCACCCCACCAGCTTGGTTCCCACCCCCTGGTCACCATGGGAACAGCTCCACTAACTTTATGCTTCTCTTACAGAGCAGAGACGACTGGCCGCCCTGAGCGCAATTCAATTCAACAGACATTTACTGAGTGCCTACTATGCGCCAGGCCTTAGGCTAGGCACTGGGAGGGAGGGGTGCAGAGAGGAAAATGGGGTACCGTCCTCAGGTAGCTCTGGGCTTGGGAGGCATGGAGAAGACAGGCAAGGGCTGAAGAGCTCAGCAGGAGAGAAGTCATTTGGAGGGCTGGAAGCAGCAGAGACCTGAGTCCAAGTACATCACTGCAGAGCTGCTGTTCCTGGCCTGTGCCTTAGTTTCCCCACTTGTAAAACAGGGGAGGAGGAGTAGGGTGATCTCTAGCACCCTTCCAGGATTTTATAGGCCGTGGAACAGGGGTGTGGAGCAGAGCAGGGAGGCCATCTCTCTCCCTGAGGAGAAGAAATCTCTGAAGGCTTCTCAGAGAAGGAGGCATAAGGTCTGGGCCCCAGAGGGTTGGGTATAGGTAAGAATGGCTCCCTAGGCTTAGAAATAGCATAGGCAAAGGTCTGGAGGACATGTGGGTGGGCATCTCTAAAACTCCATAGAGTTGTGAGGGGACATGAAGGTGTGAGCTTAGGGAGAGAGGGGTTCAGGGGCCGGCCACACATCAGGATGTGAGCTCTATTCTGGGGCCAGTGGGAGCCATTGTGGGCTGTTGAGGAGGGAGAGTCAGGAACAGATGGTCGTTCTGTGTCCCACCCTCTTTTCCTTGCCCTTTCTCTGGGGTCCTTGTCAGGATCAGAGTCCCATGAACCTTGCAGCCACGTGGCCATGGTGGTGTCTGCACTTTATACATTAGTCCTCATTGCCTCCCTGCCCAGTCAAGGGGGCATTAATGGGCCCAATTCGCAAAGGAGGTCACCGAGGCTCAGAGAGGACAGCTTCTTGCCCAAGGTCATGATCTGAACCCCAAACTCTCCCTGCTTCTCCTATGCCTCTCTTTGAGGGGTCCCTGTTCTGTGTTCCCATCCTAGAGACCCTCCCTACAGCCCTGAGGAGTGCCTGCTGAGGGCAACACAGTTGGGTTTGAGCATGAAGGTAGAAAGATCCCCAGGTGTTACTAGGACTGGCTTTCTCTAAGACCTGAGTGTCTTTGCTGGCAGCCACCTTTGAGATGGGGAGCGAGGTGGGGCTCCTTCCCACTTTACAGATGAGCAGACTGAGGCCCTGAGGGTCATGTGGCTGGTCCAAGGTCAAAGACAAGGGAGTGACAGCCTGGGCTGGGACCCTGTCTCCTTATCATTCAACTAAGGCTAGGGAGGTTAACGTCCCTTGAGATCTGTGCAAAATTGATCCCTCACAGACCTCCATAGGCAGTGGAAAGACTGGCATTAGAGTCACAGACCCAGATTCAAATCCTGGTTTTGTCTTGCATGAATTGTGTGATGTTGAGTAAGCTGTTAATTACTCTGAGCCTCGGCTTCCTTATCTATAAAAAGGTGAGCAGGCCTCCTGTACCCAGTTGTTAATAGATTATTTATTAAGCACCTACTAGATGCCTGGTGCTGATAGGGAGTCTGGACCCTTCCTCAGAGAATGCATTCCAGGGGGGAGATCAGTAGTTATGATTCTGGTTGTGATCGATGAAACCCAAGGTGCTGTGGGAACCCACAAGGGAGACCCCAGCCAAGTGAGGGGAAGCAGGAGGGTCAGGGAGGAGAGCAGGCTCCAGCTTCTTCAGGACCACATGGGCCGGGCTCTGGATGTCTTTGGAATTTTCCCAGATCAGCTGAGAGCCAATGAAGGCTTTTCAGCAGGGGAGTGCCACGTTCAGATTTATGTTCTAGAAAGCTCATCCTGTGCTGGGTGGAGGGTGGATGGAACCAGGCTGTAGGATTGGAGGTAGAGAGACCAGTGAGGGTGCTGACAGAGGAACCCATTTTGGGGGACGAAGGAGGCTGAACCACAGCAAGAGCAGTGGGGACGGTAGCTTGGAGCTCCTTGTGGGTAGAACCGGGGCACCTGGACCAATTAGAAGAGAAGCCAGGAGTGGAGGGTGGGGAGGGAGATGAGTCCAGTCATGGATGAGTAGGACAGGTAGAGTTTCAGGTACCAGGGAGGGGTCCCGTGGTTTGGGTGTGGTCAGCTCAAAGCAGGCACTAGAAGCCTTGGAAGGAGCCATGCTCTTGGGAGTGGGGGGAAACAGGTTTGAAAAGAGCAGCAAGTGAGGACCACGACCTCAGGGAAGGCCACTGCCTAAGTGCAAGGGGGCGTGGCCTGGGAGGTCCCCAGCCCAGGGAGGACTTAGGTCTCTCAGAGGTGACAGAAGTTATAAGTGTCAGGTGCTTTGCACTGGAGGGGCCTACCCCCGATCCTTTCACTGGAAGGCAGAACTTCAGTCTGTCCCCTTGCCATCCTGAGGAAGTGGCGGCCACAGAAGAGGAAGATGCTGGGGCCCGAGGAAAAGGAACATTTGCGTGCACAGCAAGGCTGAAGCAAGGCAGAGAGAAAGGGGGGAAAGAGAGGAAAAGAAATTACCATACACCAGGATCTTGTTATTCAACCTAATTTTCAAAGGACCACAGCTGTCGCACTGAGATAATTCGTTAATTATAACAGCCATTGTGCTTTGGCAATGGGAGAGAAACCTAGGCCGGAGAATAGGCTGCAGGCGGGGTGGGAGCACGCCTTTGGGGGTGCCTGGACCTCAGAGAAGGGACAAAGATGGGGCAGGGGCCTGTGCTGCCCTCAAGACTGAAAGGAAAACACTGTTGGGTCAGGCCTCATCCTTCTTGGCTGTCACTGCTGCAGCAGTGGGCGGGGATGCCCTACTGTGTGCCAGGGATGTGCCACACTCCACAAGCTGGCCACTGTAGAAAGCTTTGTAGCAGCCATCTCTGCTACAGTTACCCTGCCCCAGACCCTGCTCTGTGGCTGTCTCCATCACAGCCCTCTGAGGTGGTACCCTTCTTGTCCCATTCTACAGTAGAGAAAACTGAGACTTAGGAGAGAAGTGGCTTGCCAGGGCCATGGTGTTAAGTGGTAGAGCCTGGATTTGAGCTGAATGTGGCCTCTGTTCTTCCCAAGGCACCCTGGGGAGGGCTGGTCTTGGTGGGTTGGCCACTCTGAGTCGGTGGACATAGGACTATCATTTAGCCACATGTTGGGACCATGGTTTCTCCCCAGTCGGCAGTCATGGGGTGGCCCTCCCCCGGGCGTTTCCGGGGCTCCGTGTCAGCCCCGTAGCACTGACACAGCCTTCTTTGTGCTCTTGCCGCAGCTGCGGCCCCCCCATGGCCTTGAGGCATCCTTCAGTCTGGGCTGGCCTCCCTGACCCGCTCCAGAGAAGCTGGTCTCAGGGCCAGGAGAGGGAATACTGGACCAGCCCGGGCATCATCTGCACTGACCCTTTCTAATTACCTGGTTCAAGATTGTGGCCCAGGGAAGAGTTTCTCAGCCTGGCCCTGGAGATCCCCAGAACCCTAGGTGCTGGGGCCTGGTAGAGGCAGGGGGTGGGGTGGCAGGTAGGAGTCCCAGGTGAGCAGTGTAAGGGGACCTGAAGTCTGTAAGGAGAAGGATGGGAGCAAGGGACCGTTCCAGAAACCTCAGAGTGCTTTGATGCAAACATTCTTCTGCGGTGAGGTACTCTGTGGCTTTAGGAGCTGAGGCCTCGGGCCTCCTGAGGTCCACAGCAACCTCGACCAGAAGCTGGCAGAGTTTAATGGAGTGAGATTCATGTTTAGAGGGGGAGTAACCCTCAAGTTCCAGCAGGAGCGCAAAACTTGACCTAGCAGAGTTTCTGAGGGGCAGAGGAGGGTGACAAGTAGGCCTGGGGAGGTGGTGTAGCTGCTCCCTTGGCCTTGAGACCTCTCCCCAATGGGCCTATTTAGAGCCAAGGGGAAGTTGTCAGTGGGTGAGGGCAGCTTGAAGTCCTGTAGAATTGGTGGCTCACAGAGGCCAAGACTCAGTAGACTCTCAAGACCAAATACTAGATACATTCTAGAATCCTTGAGCCCCAGACTCATAATTGGAGACCCCTCAAAATGACAGATGTAAGATGTTAATATCCTAGAGCTGAAAACTCAGAGTTGCAGACTGGGGGGTGGGCGTGGGGGGGCTAGGCAGGGATCGAATGTGGGGGGTAGGGGTTGTGGCAGCCTTAGGTTCCAGACTGAGAAGCTCATGGCATCTCCCATGCAAGTTGGGGTTCCCTCTTGTCTCTGGCTTCACAGACTCCAGTGTAGGGTCAGTGGGCCACCCAAGCTAGAGAGGCAGGGAGGAGGTCGGGCACCCCTTGTGCTGCTGCCATCTGGCCAAGATGCAGACCCAGGGCAGCCTGGTCTTCCAGGTTTGTCAGTGGATCCCAGAGACAGGGATTTTTGAAATAAAATCTCCCAAGTTTTTGATATTGGCAGTTAATTAAAAAAAATTTAAGACAACTGTCCAGATGAAACATCTCTCAAACTAGAGCTTGGTGCCATGGAGGGTAGAAGCTATTACATAGCAGTTGTGAGACCTCAGTTTCCTCATCTGCAAAGTGGGAATAATAACAGTACTGATTCATGAGGTTGTACAGAGGATTACACAGGTTAACATGGGAAGCACCTAGGCCATGTCGTGTGAGCACTGATGACTCTATCTTGCCCGAGGCTGCCCATCTGTCCCCTGCCAAGTGACCTCTGAATGGCACTTTCTGCCACCCAGAGCCTCCACTTCTCCCTGTGGGGCCCCCTTGGGATAGCTCTGAGGGTGTTAGAAGGTAGGGAAACGTTCAACCCTTGGGCCCCTGGGGGAGGAACAGGCGCGAAGAGGCAGAGCTGGGAGGGTGGGCCTAGCCGGCGCCTGGTACATAGTAGGTGCTCCATAAATGTTTATTGAATGAATGAATGGAGGCCATGCAGGCAGAGGCAGCCGTGCGTGCTCAGGCACTGGTGAAAGAGCGGGTCCAGTGGAGACTGGTGAGTAGTGCCCAGGGGCTGCAGCTGAGTGGCCCAGCAGGGCCAGGTGGGGGAGGCGAAGGTCAGGTGGGGAGAGGGCAGGGGTCAGGTGAGGGAGGTGGGGCCAGGTGGGATAAAGGTAGGGGTCAGGTGGGGAGGTGGAGACAGATGGGAAGGTGGGGTCAGGTGGGGAGGGCAGGGGTCAGGTGGGGTGGGCAAGGCTCAGATGGGAAGGCCGGGGTCAGATGAGGGAGACAGAGTCAGTGGGGAAGGCGGGGTCCAGGGGAGGAGAGATGAGGGCCATGTGGGGAAGTGGGGATGAGGAAGGCAATCATTTGAATAGCCTGGAGGATTCTGGGAAAGCCAGAATATGACCCCTGGGTGGTGCCAGGAGGTGGATCTTAACACAAGTCATCCTTCGCTGTGGGCCACATACTGTCCCCAGGTGCCTGGTGCTGGGTGGGTGGGCCATGTTTCTAGAGCCGCCCATAGCACCCAAGCTAGACCTCTCTTGACAGGCTGAGGTGTGGTTTCCCGAGGCCCAGGCCTTTGGTAAAACCCTCCATCCTCTGCCTCTCTTTCTCCTCTGAGGCCTAGTCATAGAATAGGACAGATGGGAGACTCTGGGAGCGAGGGAGACTCAGGAACCAGATGTCATGGGGGTGACATAGAAGGCAGTTGACAGGGCTTTGGGGCAGCCCCAGCAAATCAGACACACTGGTGCACTGCTGTTTTCCTCCACACAGATGAGGAAACTGAGGCCCAGAGAGGTAAGGCTCTGACTTGCCCCAGGTTCCACAATGAGCATCTGACTCAGAATGGTGCTTTCCTGCGGCGGCTCGAGGGACAGCAGGCTGGCCCCTCACCCCTTCTTTGGCCAAGGTCATGGGTCTGGAGATGCGCCCTTAGTGCATCAAGGCCTTACAGACCCATTTAAGCCCTCATTAACTGTCAGCCATTGCTGCTGCTCTTGATGTGTTGTTCTTATTAAGCTCTTTTGAGTAAGATGGTGATGGGAAGGTGAGTCTGTCTGCTACAGTGCCTGGCACTTGGTGTGCAGTTCACATGCATGGAATGTGGAGGGATGTGGATGAGAGTGCTACTGGCTGGCCGAGGGCCATATCGTGGGCAGGCTCCATAGCGCAGGCCTGCTCCTCATTTCCCTGTGGCCCAGTGCATGATGACATGGAGCAGGGAATGGGTGTTGAGGCAGTGAGGGGCAGGAGCCAGCTCCCTGAGATCCGGAGCAGCTGGCACGCAGGGCTGAGACTAACAAGACATGATTGAATGGGGATGGATGAAAACCCAGCACCTCAGGTCAGACCTGAGCTGATACTGCCCAGAGCTGCCTGAGGACAGTGAGGGCACCGGGGCTGCCTGGCAGTGTGTGAAGAGGCCTGGGGGGTTGGTTGACATCTAGGACAAGGTGAGGACACAGCGCTGGTGTGCACCCTCACTGCATCAACAGAGGCACTGCTCCTCACCAACCTTGTCGCACTGATGCTTGGCTCCAGGCAACACGTTGTAGGAGAGACCTTGACAGCCAGCAGGACCTGAAGGTAGGAGGGATGTGACATCACAGCACAGGAAAAGCAGGTGGAGGACGTGGGGCTGTTTAGCTTGATAACAGAGCATTGGATACTGGAAGGACCTTTGTGGGGTATTGGCTTTATCCCCCGTGGCTTCTGAAGGCAAGCTGGGACCTATGAACAGAGATACTAGGAGCCAGAGTTGGCTTTGTGATTGAAGTTTCTAGCAATCAGGGATGTTCAAGAAGGGAATAGTAGCTTTCGGTGGGTGCTGAAAGCCCTGTGTCACAAAAAGTCTGCAAGTCATGGGACGTCATTTCTGCAGGGATCCTGGAGCATCTGTAGTACCAAGAGCTCAGGCTGGCCCAGGTTCCTGGCTGTGTGGTCTTGGGCACGTCACTGTACCTCTCTGAGTCTCAGTTCCTCATCTGTAAAATGGGAGGCCTAAGGTCACGAGGCTAAAAGGGAGGCTCAGCAGGTTTCTTTATATGGCATGAACACCCCATGAGGGGGTAGTCCTTCTCTGATATTTAACACCCTGACTTGGAGGTGTCTGGGACTCCAGGCCCTCTCCCCCATCCCTAGCCTGAGCTCCCCTTTCATACACCGCTGCCGAGCACGGCTGTGTCTGACTGTTGTAAGCACAGGCTTACAGCAGTGAACAAGATGAAGTCCTGTTTCACTTTCATGCTGGTGGTGGGCTAAGGGGGTGCTTGTAAAGAACTCAGTGATGTCAGTGTTGAGTGCTATGAGGGGACAAAAGCCAGTATTGTGTGATGAGTGAGTTATCTTAGAAGGTGGGGTGGGAGTGGGGAGCAGTTGAGCAGAGAACTGAATGAAGTGAGGTAGTAGACTGTGGGGATGTTGGGGGAAGAACATTCCAGGGAGCGAGAACGTTGGGATCAAGTGCAAAGGCCCTGAGATGTGCCTAGAGGGTTTGAGGAGCACAGCTGGCCTGGAATCAGTACTTCCTGACTGATGGAGAAATTGGAGCCTCTCAAGTCCTGTTCCAACTTGCACACCTTCCTCTGATAGGAAGGGAGGTGCCTATACGTGGTCAGGAAACCCACCAGATGACCAGCACATGTCCAGTCCCTGCCATGGTCCCAGTCTTTTCGAGGGATCTGAGGATGGAGAGAGCCTCAGCTTTCCCATCTGCAAAATGGGGCTAACAGCACCAACCACGCAGGGTTTATACGAGATTCAAGGAGGATAAAATGTCAGACGCAAACAAGCCAGAGAAGTTAATGTGCTTGATGTTACATAGCTCAGTTTTTAATCCCCGGACCCTTTGCTTTCAATGTCCATGCCCTGCAGCTGGGGTTGATCGCACCCCAAATCCACCTGGTCTGGTGCTGTGCTTCTAACAGAGAGGTGAGGCAGCCGCCTGCCTGAGAGTGCTGGCTGGGCCCCAGGAGTCCTCAGTCCTCCTAATCCTGGGTAATGGCATTGACATAGACAGTGACAATGAAACCTCAGGGAGCCTGGGCCAGCGTGGCTGAGGGAAGAACCCGTGCCAGGGCTTATCAGCTGCTGCAAATGAGATTTCCCCAGCTGAGCCTCTTGTTCCTGCTCTTGGGAGGCCAGAATACAGACTGCACCTCCCTCAACCTGCTGCCTGGAGCTGATCTGTGTTCCTGAAGGAGTATGGCTCATGAGCAGGAGCCTGAGGCATTTGTGGGTCCTCCTGCCCTGCACAGAGTGTGTTGGCCTCCATTGTGTCTTAGGGTTTTGTAGGAGCCCTAGGAGCTGCTTGGCACTCATCTTGCCACAAGGCTCATAGAGAGTCCCCTGGAACACACCCGAGGTCTGAGCTGGTCAGGCCCACATTGTTCCTGCTGACTTCCCCTTCCTTGCATCCCTGGCTGTCCATCCACCCTGAGCCAGCCTGAACCTGCTCTGTCCATTCTCTGACCCAACCCAGGGAGGGGGCTGAGGCTGTGCGGCCCCTCCCACACTCCATGGTGCAGGGAGGGCTCCCCTATGCCTAGGGAGCTTGGTGGTCAGCCTACAGCAGGGAAAGCTGGGGGGATTTGACCCCAAGGTTCAGCCAGCTTGAGCCCAGGGGAATCCTCACTTTGGGTGATGAGGGCTGTGACGAAACGGTAATGAAATGGCATGAACAGCAGCTGCTGTTCACAGTGCTGGGCACCGAGCTGGGCACCTTACACCCAAGAGCTCACTGCAGCCTTGCAGACACTCCCTGGAAGGGGATCATTCACTCCCTTCCCAGTGAGAGAACTGAGGCCCGTGCCTGGTGTCCCAGGTTAGCTGGCAGGGGAACCCTTGTCAGAGCATGGTAAGATCCCAGAAGGGACTCAGGGTTGGCAGATCAGGACCTATAACTGGCATTTGGGTCCTGAGCCTGACCTGCTACCAGCTTGGTGTAAGATCCTGAACACATCCCCGTCCTGACCTCAGTTTCCCCTCTGAGATGGGCTTCAGCTCTGAGGCTCCAGGACTCTTGAGTCCCCAGAGGGGCCAGGGAACCTGTGATACCTAGGCAGGAAGGGCACAAGACCACCTGGAGCAGTACTAGCAGCTAACTATAGCTGGGGCTGGAGGTGTAACTTAGGCGTCTGCCTAAGGTGACGCCGGGGTCTATCCCCAGCTCTGTTCTCAGAGCAGCAAGTGCTGCTGGGTCTCACTGACTCTTGTTCTTCTGCTCTGTCCAATGATGTCCCCACAAGAGGGGACATCTTACGGTGTGTAGCCGGCAGACTTTGGGCCAGTGGAAGATTTCCTGATGCTATGACGCCTCTTGATTTGGCTACATCCCTCTTTTCTGTGGTGGAAGGAGAGAGGGACCCTTAAGATTGGTGCTGGTGGGGCACTTGGTACCCATTATGGGGACAGGCTCTGGGGTGTGGTCTGGTCAGGCCTCAGGGCAGCTGTTTGGTCAGGAAGATGCCACCCTCGAATGCCTGCTTCCCTGCATGCCTGTGCCCCCCACCCCCGCCCCAGCTGTGCAAGGTGGCCCAGCATTACTGAGGCCCTGGGCAGAAAAGGCCTCCTCTTCCAACAGCTGCTCCTGTGTCCCGGCTCCCCCTGGGCTGGTCACAGGCTGCATCTCAGCCACTCGGTCAGACCCGGTGTCATCTGTCTCCCTGGTCCCTGGGGGGCTGGGGCCAGCAGGTGCCCATGTCCCTCATCCCCATCTGTCATCCATCTCACATCCTCAGGCGCACTCCTGTCTCTCCCTCTCTGTCTCCCGCTTGGCACTCTGGTAGCTTTGCTGCCCTGGCTTTTCAGTGCTCACCTCCTCTGTGCCCCCTTCTCTCCTTCCCTCTGTCTCTCACCCCTCCCAGGTATGTGGGGGAAGAGTCTGTGTGTCTGGACATCACCCTCATGAGAGGAGGGGAAGGGCGTGGACCTTGCCCATTTCGTCCCCAGGACCCTCAGCCACAGGCCTTAGCTGGTGAGCAGCTGGGCAGGGGCCAAGTGCTGCTGTCAGCACCTTCTCAGCCTCTGGTTCCTCTTGGACTGCGTCAGGCCTGGACGGGTGGTAGGCAGACAGCCCAGGGATGGGGACAGGGTGGCTGACTCACTTGGGGCAGGGTGGTGGGAGCCTTCTGCCCACTCTGAGTCATGGGGAGGGTGAGAGCTGGGCCATGGCCCAAGGTATCCTGGGGACCAGAAGGAAGAGAGAGGGCCACAGATAGGGTCACCTTGAGGGCTAAGGTGGCAGAGCTAAGAGTGAGTGGGCTGGGGGCGCAGAGGGCCTCTGCCCACCTTGGGCTGTCTGGGCAGGCAGGATTAGACCCCAGGCCCCTACTCCTCCCCCTCCTTCTCCTCAGCCTCTTCACATCCCTGGCAGGGCCCAGGCCACCCAAGGCTATAGTGAACACCTGCCCTGCCTAAGGGGATGGTGGTTTGAGCAACTCAGATCTGAGGAGAGGGAGTGGGGGGTGCACATGTACACACATGTATGTGGAACACGTGTGTACCTAAACATGTTGACTGTAATACAGGCAGGTGCCTGAGTTCCCCTGGCATGCCCCTGACACATACATGTCTCCCCCTACCACACATGAGCATGTATTCCTGTATAGGACATGCACATGCACGTAAGTGAACACGCTTCCTGCACGTCGTCTTCTTGTGCACGTCAGCGCATCCCTGCATTGGCACTCTGAGCCACCTGCGCGTGCACCTGCATACAAATGCGGTCCCCAGACGTTCCCTGGCGAGGAAGAGGGACTGCAGTGGAGCAGACAAGGGCTCTCTGACAGGCCGGCTCATTGATCTCTGAAGCAACCAGGAAGGGGCTCAGCTTCTTCCAGTTCAGCCTTATGGCATGTGAGAAAAGGAACTGGGGCCCAGAGTGGGTAGAACTGGCCTGGGGTCCTGCAGGAACCAGTGGCCGTGCTGGGCAGGAGCTAAGGTCCTCTAGTCCTGAGACCTTTGTATGGTGCAACCAAGGACAGAATTCTATCCACTGCCTGGCCAGCCCCTCCTGCCACCCCTAAGCTGGTCGTGCAGGGCACCAGGGGGTGTGAGGAAGGCCTCAGAGGTCTCAATCATTACAGCCTATGATGCAGCATCAGCCTTCAGTGGGTCATCTGGATGCCCTGTTCACTTGCCACCTCCTTGACATGAACAGCTGGCCTTGGACTTCTTTTGGCTCCTCCCCCACCTCGCTTCCCTTTCCTCTGTTCCAGCTCTCTGGAGCTCAGTGCTGTAAATTGGTTTTGCTTTCACGGCAAAGGTTTAACATTTTTTTCAAAGCACTCTCTTTCCTGGAGTTTCCCAGGAGGAGGAGCAGGAGGCGGAGGTGGCACTTGTGAGCAGTCTCCAGCTTTCTCCATCCAAACGTGAATTTCTCAGGCCTAATCTTCACATCCCTGGTCCCTGTCCAGGGCAGAGGGAGGAAGAACCGGGATCTTTCTGTAGTTGAGGGCACAGGGTAGGAAGTGGGGCTGGGATCTGGTCGAGTAGCTGTGTCCTGCTTGCTGAGAGACCTGGGCATGTCTCCCCTGGCCTTTGCTCTCAGTTTCCCCACTCGGAAGCATTGAAGAGATGGCCTGTGGGACACCCTGCCCCCACCCTCTAGATCTTGGTATGGGAAGCTAGAATCACTTATTTCTTCCCCTATTTAATGGGCTGGGCAGAGCTTTGGACTCCACTTCAGAGATGTGGAAATGGACTCAGAGAGACGGTGTTTTACCTGGCTAATCAGGCTGGATGGTTGACCTCTATCTAGGCCTGCTGACTCCTGGCTTGAGTTCACATAGCTTAGGAGCCTTGATCCTGGTCTAGGCTATGCTGTGTTACTTGGAGCAACTCCCAGTCCCTCTCTGGGCCTCTGACTCTTTAGCTATGAAGGGGGATGTGGGGCTTCAGCCATGCTATTCCAGAGGTCTAAGGCCTCCTAATGGGACCATGGTGCCCCCAGGGAAAGCACTTTGGGTAGATGGTACTGGGAGTGTCTCTGGCCTCCCAGTCTCTTGTCCTGTTTTTCCCTGGGCTCGGCTCTGCATATAGGGTGAGGTGTCCCAGGGCCCCCTGCCCCCACAGGAGACCCTGCCTCTGCATCCCCCAGCTTGAAGGGGCCCACGGCTGAGATACTCTGCTCCCCCTCCCCCATGGAAGCTGAGACAAGGGAATTATTTTTGGAACAAGAGCAGTTACACAACAAATGAATTATTTATCTTTGGGCATGGAGGAGAGGAGGCATTTTGCTGGGCTGCTTAATCCTTTATCTGAACTTGGGGATGCCCGATGGGTACATGGATGTGTGTACGGGCCAGCTTGCTGTATGCAGATTGTGGGTGTGCTCATGTGTGTACCTGTCGTGTGTGCATGCTCTGGGGTTGTGGCTCGTGTGGAGACAGGTGGGTCTTTGTGCAAGCCTGTGGACAAGTGTGGCCTCCAGTGTGCTGGGCGTGGGTGTGAACATGTGTGTGTGCACCTGTACCCACCTGTTCCTCTCCAGGGTCCCTTTTCCTGCTTGGTCCTCCTGCCATTCCTTCTCCCTCCTCCCAGCCCCCTTTGGGTCCCCTCCCCCTCGTGCCACCCACTAGCCCTCCCTTCTTTTATGTAACAGGGACCCCAGAGTGCTTGCTGGCACAGAGGGCCCAGGGATGGGGTGTGGAAGAGGGGACTGAGACCTGCCCTGGAGCATGAAGGGGCTATTCATGCCCTCACACTGACCTGGCCCCTCTCTCGGTGCTGCCTTTCAGGAACCAGGTGCCGATGGGTCTCTCCCTTCCTGCCCCCATCTCTCTCGCTCCCCCCCAGTGCTGCACGCTCCAGCCTCCTGTGGGAATCATCTGAAGCTCTGAGCCCAGAAGCCAGGGAGGAAGAGGAGGAAGAGGGAGAGGAAATCAAGACCAGAGAAGCTGAGAACTTTCCCAGCAGGAGACAAGGAGCAGGCTGTGGGCCCCCATCTCTACCCTGTGTCACCTGTCCTAGCACCCCAGGGGGCACCCAGCAATTGGCACTGTTTGTGCCTGCCTCACCTGAGGCACCCTGTGCTGGGGTCGCCCCCAAGATGGTGGCGGCCCCAGGAAGGACTGTGCTGCCATCCACAGCCTCCAGCCACTAGACCTCCAGCACCCCGGCCCCTCGCCCCAGGCCTGGCCTGTCGGAGGGCCGAGGCTGGCGCCATGCTGCGCCTGGGGCTGTGTGCAGCTGCGCTGCTGTGCGTGTGTGGGCCGGGTGTCGTGCGCTCTGACTGCTGGCTCATCGAGGGTGACAAGGGCTACGTTTGGCTGGCCATCTGCAGCCAGAACCAGCCGCCCTACGAGACCATCCCGCAGCACATCAACAGCACCGTGCACGACCTGCGGCTCAACGAGAACAAACTCAAAGCCGTGCTCTACTCCTCGCTCAACCGCTTCGGGAACCTCACCGACCTCAACCTCACCAAGAATGAGATCTCCTACATCGAGGACGGTGCCTTCCTGGGCCAGTCCAGCCTGCAGGTCCTGCAGCTGGGTTACAACAAGCTCAGCAACCTGACTGAGGGCATGCTGCGCGGCATGAGCCGCCTGCAGTTCCTCTTTGTCCAGCACAACCTCATCGAGGTGGTCACACCCACCGCCTTCTCCGAGTGCCCCAGCCTCATCAGCATCGACCTGTCCTCTAACCGCCTCAGCCGCCTGGACGGTGCCACCTTTGCCAGCCTGGCCAGTCTGATGGTGTGTGAGCTGGCCGGCAACCCCTTCAACTGTGAGTGCGACCTCTTCGGCTTCTTGGCCTGGCTGGTGGTCTTTAACAACGTCACCAAGAACTACGACCGCCTGCAGTGCGAGTCGCCCCGAGAGTTTGCTGGCTACCCGCTGCTGGTGCCCCGGCCCTACCACAGCCTCAATGCCATCACCGTGCTCCAGGCCAAGTGCCGCAACGGCTCTCTGTCTGCCCGGCCTGTGAGCCACCCCACACCCTACTCCACTGATGCCCAGAGGGAGCCTGATGAGAACTCAGGCTTCAACCCCGACGAGATCCTCTCCGTGGAGCCGCCTGCCTCGTCCACCACTGATGCGTCTGCGGGGCCGGCCATCAAGCTACACCATGTCACCTTCACCTCGGCCACCCTGGTGGTCATCATCCCACACCCCTACAGCAAGATGTACATCCTGGTTCAGTACAACAACAGCTACTTCTCCGACGTCATGACGCTGAAGAACAAGAAGGAGATCGTGACTCTGGATAAGCTGCGGGCGCACACTGAGTACACCTTCTGCGTGACCTCGCTGCGCAATAGCCGCCGCTTCAACCACACCTGCCTGACCTTCACCACGCGGGACCCGGTGCCTGGCGACATGGCTCCCAGCACCTCCACCACCACCCACTACATCATGACCATCCTGGGCTGCCTCTTCGGCATGGTCATCGTGCTGGGGGCTGTCTACTATTGCCTGCGCAAGCGGCGCATGCAGGAGGAGAAGCAGAAGTCAGTCAACGTGAAGAAGACCATCCTGGAGATGCGCTATGGGGCTGACGTGGACGCTGGCTCCATCGTGCATGCTGCCCAGAAGCTGGGAGAACCCCCTGTGCTGCCCGTGTCCCGCATGTCCTCTATCCCCTCCATGATCGGGGAGAAGTTGCCTGCCGCCAAGGGGCTGGAGGCTGGGCTGGACACGCCCAAGGTGGCCACCAAAGGCAACTATATTGAGGTGCGTACGGGCACTGGGGGGGATGGCCTGCCTCGCCCCGAGGATGAGCTCCCTGACCTTGAGAATGGCCAGGGCTCGGCTGCGGAGATCTCCACCATCGCTAAGGAGGTGGACAAAGTCAACCAGATCATTAACAATTGCATCGATGCCCTCAAGCTGGACTCAGCCTCTTTCCTGGGAGGCGGCAGCAGTGGTGGGGACCCCGAGCTGGCCTTTGAGTGCCAGTCCCTCCCTGCAGCTACTGCCACTGCCACGGCTGCTGCCCCTGGGGCCCTGGAGAGGCCCAGCTTCCTCTCACCACCCTACAAGGAGAGCTCCCACCATCCGCTACAGCGCCAGCTGAGCGCTGATGCCGCTGTGTCCCGCAAGACCTGCAGTGTGTCATCCAGCGGCTCTATCAAGAGCGCCAAGGTCTTCAGCCTGGACGTGCCCGACCACCCAGCCACCACGGGACTGGCCAAGGCTGACTCCAAGTACATCGAGAAGGGCAGTCCTCTCAACAGCCCACTGGACCGGCTCCCGCTGGTGCCCACGGGCAGCAGCGGGGGCAGCAGCACGGGTGGGGGCATCCACCACCTGGAGGTGAAGCCGGCCTACCACTGCAGTGAGCACCGGCACAGCTTCCCCGCCCTGTACTACGAGGAGGGCAGCGACAGTCTGAGCCAGCGCGTGTCCTTCCTCAAGCCGCTGACCCGCTCCAAGCGTGACTCCACCTACTCACAGCTCTCCCCCAGACACTACTACTCAGGGTACTCCTCCAGCCCCGAGTACTCATCTGAGAGCACACACAAGATCTGGGAGCGCTTCCGGCCCTACAAGAAGCACCACCGGGAGGAGGTGTACATGGCTGCTGGCCACGCCCTGCGCAAGAAGGTCCAGTTCGCCAAGGATGAGGACCTGCATGACATCCTCGATTACTGGAAAGGGGTCTCAGCCCAGCAGAAGCTGTGACCCTCTTCTCCCTGGTGAGGTCGGAGATGGAGGGTTAGGGCCATTGAGGGAAGGGCCCGGGCGGCCGGGGCAGGGAGCAGACTAGGGGGCCGGGGCCGCAAAGTGGACGCACACGCACACCCGCACGCACGCACTCACGCACACACCTGACCACCACCTGACTGTGAACAAACCAACATCCAACAATAACGGACAGGAAAACAAAGACACATTTTCCTTAAAGTTTACAAACTGATACCGAAACCAGTCGTCTTTACTGTGCTGCCCAGGGACTCTGCTGGGGTGTGCGGGGCTGGGGGGTGGCAGGAGGTAGGCAAGGAAGCCAGAAGAGGGTCTCGGGTGTGGGGTTCTGGGGCTAGGGCCAGGTTTGGGGGCAAAGGAGGCAGGGGTAGAGAAGGACTGAAGCCCTTCTGGAACAGGGAGAGGACTCCTCAGCTAGGGGTTGGGGGGTGATATAGATGTAGCACCAAATGGACACTGGGCATTGAGTCCCTGTACTTTAGGGATGGGGAAGCCGAGGCCCAGGGAAGGGAAGTGCTAACCCTGGGTCATGCAGCAGGTTAGTCTCAGTCTCCCCACTTCCCAGTCCAGAGCTGGCCTTGGTCCCCAGCAGCTCCCTGGGCCCCCCATTGCCCCACCACCACCTTCCGAAGCTGTGACCCCCTGGGGGCTGAGGGACTTGAGAGTCAGGCAGGTGCTTTTCCTTTTTTTTCTAAAAAAAGGATGGGAGGTGGGCCGGGGGGGTGGGGACAGCCCACAGCAATGTCCAATGTGTGATTTGTAGTCCTGGGGGGGTCCTTGCTCCCACGCCAGCGCCTAAGACAGGAGAAAAGGGGTCTCACTGACAGAAAAGAAGCCCAGGCAAGGGGACGACATCCTGCCAACCCCCTTCAAGTGTCTTCCAGGGGGCCTGGGGAGCTGCCTATAGGGTCTGAGGAGAGGGGTGTTGTGGGCACAGCATCTCAGGTGCAGGTCCCTGTACCTCCAGCCTCCAACTTCCCTGGTCCTCTAGGACCCCTGCCCACCCCTGAAGGGCAGCAGTGCACTGTGATTCCAGGAGCAGCAGGGATGGCTGTAATGGGGACTCACTGCCTGGGGCCCACATCCTGGGATCTCAGAGCAGAGTCTTGGGGCTTCCCTGCCCACCCCTCTAGGCTGCCCATCCCTGCCTCACCTCCTGGCCAGAGGGGCTCCCATGTTTCCATGGAAATGGAGATGCCTCTTTCTCTGACCCCCACCCAACATCCAACAAAGCACAAACAGTGAGGTCCCCACCCGCAGGAGTGGGGTGCCCCTCCCCCTCCCAGCCGCCTCTGTCACCATGGCAACCTGGTGCCTGGCAGTTGGTGCCCAGAGCAACCGTTGGGCTCTGGGGCTTCTCTCAGTGTGGGTGGCAGAGGGGTGAGGGCAGGGAGGGCTGGGCAGAGGCTGCCTGTCTCAAGAGCAGGGGTTTCCTGGGGCCATAGGTGGGGGGGACAAATCGGGGTCCTGAGACTTGAGGTTGTGGACAGTCAGAATCTGAGGGGCCAGAATCCATCACTCCCTCACATTTGGATGGGAGGCGGGCCAGGGAGTGGGGATAGCCTACTCGGTAGCTTTGCGCACTTACCATGTGCCCTGGGCTTCCTTCCCACCTTGGGAGCCCTTAGCTCTCTCCCACCCCTGCTGGAGGTCCCCAGTTCCTAGCCTATACCTCATGTGGGTGTCTTGAGATCCAGGGAGTGTAGCTTGAGGAGTGAGGTGAACTGGGGTGGAACTAAGACCTTTACTGGGGGGCTCTGACAAGGCAAGCTAGTGTTATACTGTGGTGGGGGGATTCAGACCCTCCTGCCAGAGTTAGGCATGAGGACAGCAGAGCTCTCTCTCACCTGCTCTGGGGTGGACCAAGCCCAGGGCTGGCATTGGGGGTGACATTTGCAAAGAAAAGACTGTTCTCCTGGGGAGAGGAGGGTGGGCCAGCATGGATATGTAGAGCAGACCTCCCTAGCCCCCCCAAATCTGCCCAGCCCCTCCTCACACCCAGTTGACACTGAGAGAAGCAAGAGGGCAGAGAAGCCAGTGGTGTGAGAAAGCAGATTCCCTGTTATATTTGCATGACGATTTTACTGTATTTTTCTGAGCAAACATCTGTCGTGTATGTGCCAGTTTGTCCAGACTCCCCTGCCTCCCCCACCCTGCCATCTCCTTTCCCAAATTCCCTCTGTTGTGATCTGACAAGCAGCTCTTGAAACCCAGGGAGGGGCCAGTTCTGCAAAATACCCAAAACAGGTGCCACCAAGACACAGCCCTGCCCCACACCCACCTCCTGTCTTTCTGGGTGTTGAGCCCACAAGTGCCGCCCCCCAAACCCCCATCCACTGCCACCTCCCCTTCCCTGGTTCCAGCCCCTTCCCCTTTTCCAAGCCAGGGAGGGAAGCCCAGGGACATCAGCAGAAGGGACTGTGATCATCCTCTTATCTCTCCTGCCTGTTCCCATTTTGCAGATGAAGTCAGGGCCCCCAGAGAGGGGCCTGCTGATTCGCTGGCCAGGTGGGGAGGGCAGTCACACTGCTGAGTACAGGAGGCCAAGAGTTTGGGGCTTCATGGGAGGCTTCATGGCAGACGTGGTGTCCAGAGGGGGCCTCACTGGAGATGCTGTTGCCCCCAGGGAGGGCTCCTGGCAGCAAGGATTGGGGGCCCCATCCTTATCAGCTCCCCATCCTTCCTCATTGAAAATGACAGCTAAAAACTTCTAACTGCACAGATAGACCCCATCTTTATGTGAGGACCCTAACATTCCAGAGGTGAACGGACTGGCAGGACCCAGGACACATGGTTCTTTGTGAGGCAGAGCCAGACAGACCCCCAGATGTCCAGGCCAGGCCCCTATGGGAAGGAACCAACCTGGAGGCCGCCTTGTGTCCTGCGTCCTGTTCAAGATGAGTTTTCTCCAATGGGAGTGAAAGAGTCACAAAGACAAATGAGTGTCTCCATCAGGGAGTTTGTTTGGCTGAGGCCCTGTGTTTGCCATGGCAGGCACAGTGGGGCTGGGCTGTGGACTAGGGTGGGCAAGAGGGGAGGGGGGCTATGGGTGGAATGGGGGGTGCTGATGGAGTAGGGGGGGGTGAGCCAGGCAGATGAGATGTGGGCACTGCGTCTAGGGCCTCCCAAAAAAGGTCGCACCTGGGCCTGCCTGTCCCTGTTGGAGTTGTCCCTTGAAGCCTGCTCCTGGAAGGTGGCACAGATGTGGCCACTTTTTCCTGGAGGGCACAGCAACTACAGCTAACCCTCTGTTAGAGCTAATGCCCTTTTAAAAGCAAAAAGTAGAGATCTGAAAGCTCAGTCTGGTGTGGTTACCCACTCAGCGGCCCTTGGTGGGCACCTGCCCTGCCTGGGAAGGGTTTCTCTCTGTCCACCAGGGACCCCTCACTCTGTCCCCCTGCTGGGGGCAGTGCAGGAGGCAGCCCATGTCCAGGCTGGAGCCCCTGTCTGAGTAGCTCAGGGAAAAGGCTGGGAGGTGTGATGGTGGGAGGGGGAAGACCCACTTGGGAAGGCCAGGCCTGAGAGGCCCCAGAGAAGCACCTGGGGTGGCAGGGTAGAGAGTCTGATGTTGGCCAAGGGTCACCCATGTTCCCAACTAGAATTTGGCCACCTGCCCCACCCCCCACCTGGAAATTTAACTGAAGGGGAAACTGAGGTGCAGAAAAGGAAAGGAAAGGACATCTAGGGCTGAGATGGGGACAGGCATTAGGAACAACAGTGATGGGTCACAGCTTATAAGGGTTGTTAAGTGCAGCAAAGGGACGGGCACAGAATGTTCCCCAGTGATGGCAGGTGGGCACTGTGCAGATAATTAAAATAGGGTGAAGGAGGGAGGGCTTAGGTGGCCCGGGAGCATCCCCCAGAGGAAGTGACAGGTGGCCAAGCTCTGAGTGACCATGAAAATGAGCATGAAAACGAGACTTGAGGGAGTGAGGCTGCTGTGGCTGCTGTCCCCCAGCACATCCCTCTTGTCACACACCACTCTGCCCTGCCTGGATGGGTGGGGCAGAGCATGGGAGGCAGTGGCTGGGGGTCTTACGGGGTGGGCTGCAGCTTCCAGGGAAGCTGGTGAGAAGGATGGGCAGCCTCACCTGACCCCGTAGCCTCTCTGGTGACATTGCTGCTTCTGTTCCCTCAGCCCAGGAAAGGGGAACTTCTCCAGCCCTCAGCTCAGACCCCATTCTGAAATCCCTTCCCCATCCTGTGTCTTTTCTGCTCTAAAATGGAACCAGTACTTCCACCTCCTGCCCCCTGAGGCTGCCTCAAGCCCCCCACTAAAGGGAGAGGAAGAGGGGAGTCCAGAGGAGTGAGCTAGGAGTGTCTGGAGCTCCTCTTCCTTCCCCCTGCCCCTCTGCCAGACAAGCACAGAGTGGGGCAGGGGCTCGGAGTCCTTCCCTCCCAGGGCCATGCCCCCCTCCCTGCCCCCTCCCTCCCTTAGGAGCCGCCAGCCCCCAAGGGTGCTGCGGTTTGGCACCTGACTTTGGGTCCTGCAGAACTGGCCTATGGCCCTGGACTCTGAACCTGTGAACCCTAGCTGTGTATGGACCTATCCTTCCTCTGGGGGCCTTGAACCCTTTCCTTTTCTTCTTTTGGGGGGGTATCTTTGTTTATTTTCTCTTCCCTATATCTGCCTCTCCCTTCCCTCCATTTCCTGTTTTAAACTGAATGGCACGAAATTGTTTTCCTCAACTCGGAGATTCCTGTATGGAGAGAATCAATTTCTATATTTGCAATAAATTTCTTATTTAAAACTACAGGGCCAAGGTCTGTGATGAATCACCACCCCCGCCGCCATGTCCCACTCCCAGCAGCTTTCAGTTTCAGAGCCCCTTGTCCCTTAGGGGATGAGGTGGTCACTGCCCATGGCCAGGGGAAAAAGAAGGCCTCTGCCAGAAAGAGGATGGGCCAGGAGGGATGGTGGGGTCACTGTGCACCCCAATACCACACAGGCCTCACAGGCTGGGGACCCCTAACCCTTGGGCTCCCTCTCCATTTCTTGCTGTTCTGGCCTTTCACACGCCTGAATTCAGACCCCTGAAAAGACCTATGTGTGAGGGCAGGGGCCATGTGGGGCATCTGGGGCCTCAGCTGCTTCTCAGAGGCAAGTTCCTTTAGTCAGTGACCATGGCCCCAGCTTCTCAGAGGCTTCCTCTCCTGTTCCTCCTTTGGCAGGTCCAGGGTCTCTGAGGGCCCCTCTGGGCCCCCTCCTAGCCTGGGCCAGGCAGCCTGTCCTGGGCCCCTGGCCTGCCCCTCTTATCTTCTGCCCCTTTCTGCATAGCTAGGAACCATCCTGCTTCTCAGAATCAAGAGATGCATCTTGTCTCTTTGGCCAGGCCAGGGAGGTAGAGTGTCACCCAGTGACCTCAGGCTGAGCGGCCCAACCCTTGCCCAGGTGGCTCTGCAGCCCACCACCCAGCCCCAGCCACCTACTTCCCAGAGCCAGAGCCTCCTGCCCTTTGTTCTGATCCCAGTTCTCCAACTGCTACAAACTCCCCCTCTGGGAGGCCCCGGGATTCTGCCTAGATGGCTATAGGAACACTTTGAGGGGACTCTGAGCTATCCTCGTGAAAGATGTTACACCATGGCATTCAGCTGCTCAGCTCTGGATCAGCAGGAGATGTTCCCTGGTGGCTCTGGTGGCTGCAGGGCTGTCCTTCTGCCTTCTTGCCTCTGTTGGAGTTGGTTGGACTATGGGGACCATCTGGGATGGCCCTGAGCCTCAGCTGGCATCCTGCCCCCAACAAGTGCCTTCACCTAGGCTCAGCGCAGCCATTCCCAGGGCTACACCCTGACCACCGTCTCCCCTGCTTTGCTCCCAGCTCTTCTCTCAGTGGCCACATCCTTCTTTCTCAGGGATAATCCTCTATGAATCTACACCATAGGAGGAGGAGACAGAGGAGCAGATGTGGCTTCCCACTCCCCAGTAGGCTCTGTTGACTCAGGCCCTGCAGCTACTCAAGCTCTGGGAGTCCCCTGCCCGGTCCCCTTCTTATGACCCTTTGCTGAGTTTTTCTTCATCACCATTGGCCTTTTGTCTGGAAATGTCCATTTTATTCCCTGGGAACTAAGATGTGGAAGATGTACAGGAGTCCAGTGGTTCAGATCCAGGTCCCTCCTCTTGGGCCATCTGAGTCCCCATGGGCTTTGGTTAGGAGGAAACCCATAGCTCCTGGGAATCTGGAAGTGTCGCTAAGGATGGCTTCACTTTTGTGTGTGGACTATTACAACACAAACAAACATCCTTACCTTTAATTTCAACACAAAAGTTATTCTATCTCCAAATCTAGCAAATTTAAACAAGTACATTTAAGGGGGCATTGGCTAATTTTAGTCTTGTTTTTCGGATGTTATTAAGGAAATGTCCTTGACAACTCCCAACTTTGGGAGCTTTGCATATCTGCTTTCCTTTTTAAATACTTTAATTATTTGAAGAACAAGTGAAACCTGTGACCTGATACATTTTCACTTATTCCCGTGGTGACTTTGACTTCTTGTCATGTCTTAATGGTTTTATCACATGAGCCATTATTTCGAAGAAGATCACAATTCTGAATGAATTTCTTATTTACAAATAATCGATTCGAAGCTCAAGGAGACTCTGGTGTTTTAATAGAGTGAACATCGCAAATGCCTGAAACATTAAATATGCCTATATTTCTTAATACAAAATATTGACTATAAAAAGGTGACTTGCTCACGTGGCCACATCCTAATTCCTCCTGGGTGAGGGTGAAGAGGTGTCTATCCAATGATGAGACAACTGTCTCCTGATTTGGGTAAACTCTGTGGACTGTTTGGGGGAAAACCTTCTCTGCTGGCTGGAACCCCATGAATGAAATCTTTCAGCTGAGACATGATCCCAATTGCCAGGGGGGCCCCACTGAGACCCTTTCTGTGTTGTGCCCTCTACATGGGACAAGCTGCAGGCGCCCCCGTTTTTCTATGTCCTCCAGGAGTCACCAATCCCACCCGTGCCCCCGGCCTGCTTCCTTCTCCAGATGTTTAATGTTGGTGTGTGTGTTGGGGTGCGGGGTGCTCCTGTTTTCCCAGGTGTTAACAGCACATTTTCAGGGCTCTGCCTGGCTTGTTTGAAGGTGTTCACCGTTCCAAGGTTATTCCGGTGCCCCTTGAAGCTGCTCCTCCAGGGAACTTCCTTTTCTATTGAGTTGCTGATTTCCCTCCCACCAGCCTCAGTAACAGCAAAATTTTTTCCTCCCAAGACCTCTTTAAAAGGAGCCCTGTGGCAGCAGGGTTTGAGAAGGATCAGTGGGTCTCAGCTGGTTCTCAGAGGTCAGTCCTAAAAGGCAGGGGCCTGGGCACCCCAGCCCCCAGCTTCTCATAGGCTTCCCCTCCTGCTCTTCCTTTGGCAGATCCAGGGTCTCCAAGGGCCCCTCTGGGTCTCCTCTGAGCCTGGGCCAGGCAGCCTGTCCTGGGCCCCTGGCCTGTCCCTCTCCCAGCCCAAGGCTTCTGCTCCTCCGCCCCCCTCCCCCCCACATAAGTGCCCTCACCTAGGCTAGGTGGAGCTGTCCCCAGGGTGCTGCATCCTAGCTGCAGTACCCCCTGAGTCCCCTCCCTGGGTCTTCCCTCAGTGGCTCCATCCTCCCTCCTGAGCTCCTGTGGTCTGAGCCTGACCCTGGCTCCAAGCCTTTCTCCTCCTCTACCCTGAGGCCTCCATCCTGCTCTCATTAGGACACTGGGGCCTGCAAACTGTTTCTCCCAGGAATGCCCTTAGATTCTTGGGGTGTTTTCTGCTAGCTCAGGTGTTTTCTTCCAATTCTTCCCAGATTGGAGCTGGGGAATCCAGTTTCGAGTTGGACTCGTGGCCCCACTCTATTCCAACCGCTCTAGAATACAGGCCCTATCTGCGTCCAGGGCCTCCCACATTGGTAATGGCTTGGCCCCATGAACCGTCTTCGCAGGGCCCTTTACCTGCAGAGACCAGGTGTCAGATGTTAGTCAGAGGTAACTGTTCTGGGCTCACACCATCACTGTTTTCCCTTCCCTACACCCGTGAGTCACCCTTTGGACCTGGTCTCTGGCCTGGCTGTTCTGGAGCTCAGCTGTGTCTCGTGCCTCAGGTCCCCACTTCTCAGGAAGAGGTCCTTTCTGCCTTCCTCATCACTACTGCCTAGAGGGTTTCATTGCCTGCCCTCCTGACCCCAACCACTAGGTGATGTCTGGGCTGCCTTTCTAGCCTGGGGGGCCTCTTCTCTTTCCCTAGGCCTGGAGCCCCAACCTGTGGTCCCTGTTCTTTCTCGTCAGGGCCAAGTCTGCTACTCCTATTCTTGTCCAGCCTTGCCTCCTCATGTAAACTGGAGGCCTCCACCCCAAATCTCCCCTTCTTGGCCTCTCTAAAATAGCACTCACCATCTTCTTCGGTCCTCATGATTCTTGCCAAACTAAGCAAGATTGTGTGCAAAGGAGTTACTGGTGACAGCAGTGGAGACATGGGGACATAGGCAGCTGTAGCTTCTCAATCCTCAGTCCCAATGTTCCTGCCTCCACTTTTGCCAGCCTCCTCCTCCAGCAACTTCCCCTCCCCCACCACATAGTTACAGTGCCAGGTCCAAGAGAGAAAACTCACTCACTTGCTCCCCCTTCTCACTGACTTCCATAACAATATTTATGGCCCAGCCCTATTTGCTAGGCATAATAGCTGTAAGTTTATAAACTTCAGACTGGGTTCTATCATAGAGAACAGCATTCTCTATAGCTAATTTAAGCAGGAAAGGATTTTCAAGAGGAGACCAAGTGGTGGGCAGAATTGTTGGGAAGGCCAAAAGCCAAACTCAAGAGTGTGCTTCGAGGACTGATTTTCAAACAGGGCAGAACTGGGCCACCAAGGGAGCTGCTGCCTTCTAGGTCCTATGGTAGGGCAGGGACGATATCTGTAGGGAAAAAAAGCATTGCACCTACCACATTGCCTCCCAAACCTCTCAGAATAATTTCTGATCTGCAGAGCCCAAACCACATCTGATCCTCAGCTTCAGGAAGGACTTGGCAGGATCATTTTTACCTTTCCGGTCTCCTGCAGGCCTCTGCAGGAGGCAGGCTGGCCCCATACATCCAGTTCATAGACTAGAGTGTGTCTAACTCCCACGGTGGCCCCGTGCAGTGGGAACTATTCTACATTTTGGGGAACAGGATCACAGACAGAAATTTCCCTGCACTGGCACTCACCCAGAGCAGGGCTAAGACAGAGCCCCAACCCGGTTTATCCTCCAGCTTTGCTTGTGGCTTTAGATTAGTTTTCTGGATACTCCCTTAGCCAGGGTTGAAAGACCTGAGTCCCAGATCGGGCATTATAGAATGTCCCAACCTGTAGACCAGCAGAGAGCCAAGGGACACCAGGGCCTGGGATGGCCTTTTCTGACCCTGCCTTCTGATTCTTACTTCTAAAATTCTGGTTACTTCTAAGACATCTGCTCCAAACTCCTCATTTAAAGATGCAAAGAATGAGCCCAGAAAACAGGGTCTAGTGAGGAGAGCCTCCCCCAGGTCATAGGAAGCAGGACCCAGGAGGATGGAAATGAGGTCTCATAGTATTTGATTATGTCCCAGAGATGGGTGGGGGAGGAGGCAAATGGGGCCAGGGTCTATAGGGGCCCGCTCTGACCCCCCTCCCAGGCTGCAGCTACTCCCTATAGGGTGACCAGAGCAAAAGGCCCATGTACATGCCCAGACCTTCTGCACTTCTGGACCACATTCTAAACACCTAGAACCCCAGAATTTTCTGCCCAGTTGGCCCCAGATCAACTGGGCCTACCAAGGCCTGTCCTTCCCAAGCTGGACTGTACCACCTGTGTGGGCATCCTAGGCATGAGAGATAACCAAGGGGTGCAGCCACCTCTGTGCGTGGGAGGTGTAGATAAAGCTTGGGTATGTGGGTTGGGGTCTATGTGGGTACATGCCAGACCCTGTAAGTTGTGGGGTGGTGCTGGGGGGCAAGAAGAAAAGAGGGTGTGCTATGGATCAGGGAGTGGGACCTCACTCTCCCTGGGCCACCACATTAAAAGTGGCTATGAATTTGACATTCAAACCTGCCATAGGTCATTATAAAGGTAAATTTGTCAAGGCAGGAGGATGTTCTAATATATAACTTCTCAATATTTAGACATACAATATCTGAGCTTCCCTCATATTCTTGCCCAGGCCTTGCAAACATGAGGGTGGGCCTGAGCTCAGGGGTAATGGAGCCTGTGGGTGGAAGCCAGATAGTGTGGGAGGGGCCTGCTGTGTGGAGGAAATGCCCCTGTAAGTGATGTCAGAAGGGAAAATGGTTTTGCTTTTTCCGCATCTGGGTAGGAGCGGGGTGGGCCTAGAGGCTGGTCACAGAGGAGGGAGTGGGGAGGGGAGATGATACAACTTGGGTGGGGCTGGTCCTTCGTCTCCTGAGGGAGGAGGGATGCTGGCCCTGGCTTCTGAGAGGAGGACGGGATGGGGCAAGGGGATGTCAGAAAGTTAGTTTGCCTTTGAGTGTGTCTTCCTTCTGCCTTTTGCAGCTAAGTAAGAAACATAGTTTTTCTTCTGCTGCTGTTCAGCAGAATCCTCCTCGTTTCTCATTCTGAGGGTCACTCCACAAGCTTTGTCCTCTGTGCTGTCTGGGGCACCAGCCCTCTGGCACCTGCAACGGAAAAGCCTAAAGAAGGCTATCTCCTAACTCCTATCTCCTGAGAGCTTCCTGGATGGGCCATCCCTTAGCTATTGGTAAAGTTCCTTGCACCTTCTTCAGGTGAGCATTAAATGCTGGAATGTAACCCTTATAGACAATGAGGCCTCACGTGGCTCAGTCTCTGCAGTGAATCCACTCCGAAGAGCACAGCCCAATGTGCAAATAGCAATTAAAGAGAAATTCTATGCTTCGCTTTGCTCTCTCAAAGGACATAGCATTCACGGCAATCCTTTCGTAACCCTTTCTTTACCCTGTTAGTTCATTTGTCTCCTTCTTGGAAGCTGCCCCAGCACCCTGTCCCTCCAGTGTTGCTGCTGTCAGCTCTAATTGCTACGGAGAAATGGGGAGGGTCTAGGCATGTACGTGGGCCCATTTTTCAGCCTCTTCTGGTCTAAGGAGCTTCTGGACTTTAGGAGCTGCTGGTGGATGTCTCCCCACCAAAGCCCTGTTGCCAGTTGCCATTCAACTCCCCTTAGTCAGTCCCTGAGCTGTCCTGGGCCAGGCCTGATGGAGGTTACCAAGGGCAGGGGTTGTGGGGGCCCAAGGTGCTTGCTCTGGAGGACTTCACTTAGGGACAAAGCACCTACTGTGTGCTGCCCATTGAAATCTCACCAATGCACCATGAGGTAGGCATCAGGCCGTTGATCTTTGCCAGGGAGATAAACGTGGTTATTCTTACCCACTGTGTATGGACCAGGGAACTGAAGATGAACAAATGCTGATTAGCACAGGCAAGGTGGACTGCCTGAGCCCCGACTCCCACAGCTCGTGCCCCTGTGCCAGGTTTTGCTGTCCCTAGACCCACAAATCCATGCCGAGACAGCCCAGGCCAGGCTATGAGTGAAGGGCTGGGCTGACCATCAAGCTGACCCTGAGAAGGGAAGGAGATAGGATGGAGGCTGGGAACTGAGCCTTGGAACACTCATCTGAACTCTAGTGCCTCAATTTTCAACTCTGTAAAATGGAGCGAGCTATACCCACCTCCCAAAGCTGTAGCGAGGCATTGAAAACCTGAGAGCTGAAAAGTGAAGAAGCACGTCCCAGGGCCTGGCCAGGGAGGCAGCTCAGGGATGCTGGCTGGAAGGAGGCGGGCACAGCCTCAGGCAGAGCAGTGGAAGCATCCACCTCATCCAAAACAAAAAACAAAACAAAACAAACAGCAGAAACCAGACCCACAGAGATAGTGCGAGCAGCTATGAGCCGGGAGAGAGAGAGGCACAGAAAACCTCCAAGAGCAATAAAAAGAAAGAGACAATGGCAGTGGCCTGGTGAGTTGGGATTTGTTGCTGCTCATCCAGGGAGGTGAAGGCTATGGAACTGACCGGGCAAGGCAGAGGCGAGGCCTCTGTGTAGAGGTTTGGTGACTAGGGCCAAACATCCTCTGATCCTCTTGGAGATTTTTCCTCCACCTACATCACATTAGGTCACGAAGACCTGGAAATTATATCTTTAATGCTTCTGAAGTTGATCCCCTGCAGGGCCTTATTCTGGGTCTCTCTCTTGGGTTTCTGCAACAGGTGGAGAAAGGCACAGAGGCACAAAAATGTCCACTCATCTACTCCATACACTCCTCTGAGTCCCCCAGGGCTTCACATACCATCCATATGTTGATGACTCTCAGGTCCACGTCCACCCCCCAGATATTCCAGCAGCTCCCAAGTCTCCTGCTCCCTAGCCCAGTGGCAGTCCCCAGCTGCTCAAGCCAACAAGATGGGTCATCCTTGCTGAGCCATTCTCTGACTTCCCCATGGCTGATGCTGCAGCACGCTGTAGGAAATTTACCTTGAAAGCCCATCTCAAATCTGACTGATCGTTTCTGTGTCCCCTTGCGGTCCAAGCTATGTTACCCTTTATTTGGGCAACTGCAGCAGC
Organism: Galagoides demidoff; assembly: GCA_963574575.1. Classification (NCBI taxonomy): domain Eukaryota; kingdom Metazoa; phylum Chordata; class Mammalia; order Primates; family Galagidae; genus Galagoides; species Galagoides demidoff. The sequence continues at coordinate 49,144 of CAUYQV010140998.1, forward strand.
CTCCTAACTGGCCTCTCTGTCTCAGTTCTGAGCCCTGGTCACTCTCTTTGAAGTGGCCAAAGGGCCCTTGGAGACCACACATGTGGGTGTACCCCCTCATCTGTTAAGCAATCTTCCAGCTTCCTGGAAGAAGGAAGGGAAGGCTGGGAAGTCCCATCACTCCCTCATGCTTCTGGACCATGATATCTGCTGTTCTCTCTGCTGGAGGTTCCCACTGGACAGTCTATTTCTCCCCTTCCTCTTCCCTAACAGAACTCTCATTGTGTTTAGGAGACCCCTTCCCCACCAACACACATCACCAGCCCTGGGGGAGAGGATGCAGGAGCTGGATTGGATTGAGCCAGTCGTGGGGTGTCCTATTTCCTTGCCAGTGATTGGTTTAGAAATGGCCATGTGACCCAGTTCCAATTGAGGACAGGAAACCTATTGGTGGCTTCTAGCAAAAGGGATGTCCTTTTGTATCTAACAGTTGGGATGGGGATATCCAGAATCTTTGGAGTTTGAGAAGAAGCAGGGCCCTCTCTGTGAGCAAGGTTGACGCACTGGGATGGCCAAGTGAAAACAGAACAAAGCCCGTATTTGAAGAAACAGTGAAGCTGAGGATCGCCCTGGGTCTGGGTCTGCATGCCACTGCCTGCTCGCCTGAAGTGATGCCTCCTTAGCTCAAACTTGCTTGGGTAGAGTTTTTGTGTCACTTGCAGCCACAGGCAAATATACACCATCAACATGTAACTCCTACTCCTGGAGATTGTGGTAGATTTAGGCTCAGGGTGGGGTCACAGAGTGACAAAGCTGCTCCCGGGGCTGATGCAGCCATGGGCCACATTAGGAAAAGCATAGGATCCAGGCCAGGGGAGGTGAGGGTCCGATGCTCTTCCATACTGCTCACACACCATCTAGGGAGGCTATAGTCCTTCAGGGTGACCATTCCAGGAGGGAGGTTGACCCACAAGGGTCCATCTGCTGAGAATGATTCATTTAGAAGAGTTTGGAATCCCTTCACATAAGGGACAAGTGAGAAAATGGGATTTTTTAGCTTGGCAAAGAGAAATTTCAGGGGAGGTCTCACTAGTCTCTTCAGATCCATGTGGGCTGCAGAATGCAGGAGAGACTGGCACGTTTGTGCAGCTCCAGATGACCGGGAGGAAGTCAACCATAGTATAGGAGAGTTTGTTAACAACCTAGGGCACAGTCGACCTGCGTAGGCATCATTCTCATCCAGGAACTTGTTAAAGCACAAAGACACAGGCCCTGTCTGTTGATCAGCCAGTGCCTCTGAGTTCTTCACATTCCAGAGGATTCTGGAACATGCCAACATTTGGCACCCCCTGACTTAGACAAAAGGAGCCAATATTGTAGGATACCTATCACAAGCTGGGTGCTAAGCTGGGCTATTATCACTGTGTCTTCCATTTGATTTTGGCCCAAACCCTTAGAGCCAAGCAGTGTTAGAGATTGCACTGGGAAGTAGTGAATTCCCCATAAGAAGCATGTCTAAAAATCAGTAAGAAAAGGATAATCAACATAATAGAAAAAAAAAAAGAGCATAAAGAGATAATTCTTAAGTGAAGAAATAAAAATGGCCAAGAAACCTATATAGAGATACTCCTCCACTCTGGCAGTGATCACAAGCTGTTCTCCAATATCCACCTTCCCTTATTCCATAGGAGCAGAATCCTTGATTTTTGTCTGGGCCTGTGATCTCGAATAAAGACATTCCCCAGCCTTCCATCTAGGTGAGGCCATGTGCTCAAGATTGGGCTAATGAGAAGCAGCAGATTCTAGGAACTTCCCTTAAAAGACATCTGGTAGTGTTTCTTTGTTTCCTTTTTCTTTATCCCTTCTTTCACTCCTGTGGCTAGAAGATGAGATGTGATGGTTGGGGCTTCAGCAGCCATATTGGGTTATGAGGAGACTTTGGGACCAGAGTTCACACACAACAAAGGAACAAGAGTAGGAGACTGGTGGTTGATACCATAGAGTAGAAGTGACATGCCAGCTCTGGACTGTCATTCTCTAGACTTTACTTAAGCAACACATTTCCGGCTTAGGTCTCTCTTAAAATGACACTAGAGAAATGCAAAATAAGACAATGAACTATCATTTTCATGAGATAGGTCAGAACTAAAAAGATGATTATAGCCTTAAAGATGTATTAGAGACAGCGTAGTGCTGTGGCTATTGTCTCATCTGGCTTGGGTTCCTGCCCTGGACTTATCAGGAAACCTGAAATATGTAACCTTCTGTGCCTCAGTTTTCTCACTAAAAAAGTGAGTATAGAAAATAGTAGTGGTCCATGGGGTCATTATGAGAAATCAATGCTTAGAATAGTACTTGGTACTGAGCATGCAATAGTACACAGGTACTGCTGTGGTTATTACTACTTAGCTAGCATATCAGATTTGGTGTGTGGGTAAGGCTGAAACGTGTTCACACTCAGTTGGAAGGAGTGTGAAATGTAGTCAGTCATCTCAGAGGGCTGCTGCTATAGCTAATAAAACATTAAAACTGCTTACGTGACTCCTGCCAGGGTACCTCCTTCTAACCCAGCAACTCTGTCTAGGAACCTGAAACTCTGGGGGCCAGATGTGTTTCAGATGTAGGAAGGTAACCTGGTGCATATGCCCTGTTCTGTGTCACCCTTCCACAGGGTCTGGGGGTGCCCCATGCTGCAGGACCCACTGCAGTGTTCACCTTAGTACAGCTGGGAAGTTTGGGGGAGAGAATGCCTGTTAGGGTAACCCTCAACTGGTAGGGCCCAGGGGCCATGAGTAAATGCCCAGCAGCCTCCAGTCCTCCAGGGGAGCAGAACATGCTTCTCAGGAGGTCCCAGAGGAGTTGCCCACCCCCTCCCCCACGTAAGGACCCTTGACTGGCTGCTTCTTATCTCTGTCTCATTCCTCCCAGCTCCGGGCTCCTGCTTCCAGGTATCACCTTCCAAATAAAATACCTGTCCCCAAGTCCTATCTCAGGTTCTGCTTTTGGAAGACTCAGCTCAAGACAACCCCATAATGAAACACATTAATATTTCTGCAGCAAGCAGCACACATATTCACAGGAAGTGGGATAAACAAAGACTCTAAATAGTCGCGCATCAATCTGGGTCAGGTTTGCTGCCAAAGAGGTAAAGAAAGGAGTATAATCCTCCGAGCATTTGGAGCTCACAGACTGAATAAGGGACTGGTCTATATTCCCTGGCACACAAAGACGCGCCCTTTCTTGTTCACTGAGTCTGAGTAGAGAAATTCCCAGGGCCACAGACTGTACCCAGAAGACCCAAAGACACAGCTGAGGACACAGCAGTAGCCCAGACATTGAGGGCCTCATCTTCAAGGAGTTGACATTCAAGACAGAGGAGAAGGTGCATAAACACAGTGATGTGGCCTCTGGCAACACTTGAGAAAGAGATCCCTAGGGTGGGGGCGGGGAGGCCGGGTTGGAGGCAGGGAGGCTGGGTTGGAGGAGGGGGCGCTTGAGGGCAACCTATCTGGGCAGGTTGATGTCCAGGAAAGGATCTGGTAGAACCCAGGAGCTTGGCCCTAGCAAAGAGAACAGCAGATGCAAAGGCCCTGAGGCAGGGTAATAGTTTCTATGAAGAGGAACTAGGAAGCTGGAGAGGGAGGTGCAAATGGGAGGACTGGTGTAGGTCACTTTATACATTGGAGCTCAGAGTTTCTTGGGTCAATAACAATGGTAAACGATGCCTGGGGGCACCGCCATCTCATAGGAAGGCCTCTTAGCTCTCACTGGGGTTGTGGCTGGTGTATTAGTGCCAACAGGGCAAATGAGGAATCAGCTGGTGGGGTTTGCTACCCACCCAGCACCTATGCACTCTTTGTTCTAAGGGTATCCATAGCCCTGCCACACACCACTGTCACATGAGCTTTAGGGAACCACCACAGCTCCACCTCCAGAGGGCCTTCAGGGAAGGTCAGCCAGCTTCACTGCTCCCCCTGGGCCACAGGTGCTCCTGATTGGCCTAAGGGTGACCACAGCCTCTGTAATAAGCTGGGAGTGGCCAGGCCTGGCCAATGAACCTCAGGGAGGGTACATGGGTCCCCTCAGACACAGCTGGCAAAGATGGGAGGGTTTGGGGGGAGGGCAGGGTGGCAGGCTTGGAAGGCCAACCCCAGGTGGGCAGAGAATAAGGCAGGAAGCTTCCTTCATCAGGAAGTCCCTTCTGTTCTCTGCCAGGTTGAACTATGGACGCGCTTGTGGCCCGCGTGAGACTGAGCAGGAATTTCTGTCACAGCTGAAAGCCTCCCACTGCCTAGCAATCAACATGTCCATCAGAATGGGAGGATTGACAGATCACCACACATTTGTTTTAACACTGACATATGTAAGGGTCCATTTTCCATATGTGGAAACTCAAGCATTCCCTGAATGAAAATATTTTGAAATAATTTAATTGTCTAAGATTTTATTTTAAATATTACACTTGATCTTAGCCAAAAGGCTGAGAAGCGATTTACTTTCAATAGTGATGCTTTAAAAGGAGCTTTAGAGGGTACAGCCTTCTCTCCTGTGCTTATGGCAAATATTGGTGAAAACACAGAATATGTGTTAAATATAAAACTTTTTTTTCCCCAGCCCAATTTTTTTTCTTTTCCTTTTTTTTCCTAATTGGTGTAAAACAACACAGGAAAGAGAACTTTGCCCTGGAAATAGGCTTTGTCTTCAAACTCCAACAAAATAAAAGCGTTTTCCAATAAATGGAAATCTTGCTGTTGTTGACAAGTTCCTGATAAAAGTAATTCATATGAAAGTGATTTCTCTCTCAGTGGTAAGGCTTCAGAGGGAGAAATGAAAAGGGAAATAGGAGCAATCAGAAATGCGCAGCTTGATTGGGAAGTTAGGTCACTGAGGGAAGAAAGTAACCAAGAAGAGGTTTTACATATAGGGGTGTGTGTGTGTGCATGTGTGTGTGCATGTGTGTGTGCGTGCGTGCGTGTGTGTGTGTGTGTGTGTGTTTTCCAGTTTACATATTTAGATAAGGTGCTCTTCAGTTTGGGGAATAACTCTCTACACTTTCTAAGTTTAGGAAAGAGTAAGTGGTAGGCTTTCCTAGAGATCAATTTCAGGAGAACTCTGAGGAACCAGATTGGCAGTGAATAGGCAATGATGAAGTGGGCTACAAGAGGGAAGAAGAAATTAACTTATTATCCTATTCTGGTAGAAACAGCCACTTAAATCTAGAATGTCTTGATGGGAAGGTGAGAGATGAGGAGCTTATAAATAGCACAATCACGCTGCATTTTTAGTTTACTAGTCCTTGTTCTCCCTCTACCCAGGAAAATTAAATGCAGGGTTGTTTTTTTTTTGACCAGGGCCAGGTTTGAACCCGCCACCTCTGGTATTTGGAGCCGGTGCCCTACTCCTTGAGCTATAGGTGCCACCCTAAATGCAGTTTTTAGTAAAGGACTTTCTCTCTTCTATTTACTTCTTTTTGGCCCAATCCCCAAATGATAAAGGGAATTTATGGGGGTGGGAGATGAGATTGAAGTGATTGTCTACTGTGCTAGTTTTCAGCTACAATTGTACATCACAGGGACCCAGGGAAACTTTTTAAAAACTTAAACGTTAAGGTCAGGGGAGGTGGCTCATGCCTGTAATTCTAGCACTTTGGGTGGCCACGTTAGGGAAGGTTGCTTGAGGCCGGGAGTTTGAGACCGGCGTCAGTAAGAGTGAGACTCTGTCTCTACAAAAAGCCGTAAAATTAGCTGGGCTTGGTGGCATACACTGGTTGCCTCCGCTACTCAGGAGGCTGAAGCAAGAGAATTGCTTGAGAGTTTGAGGTTTGAGGTTGCTGTGAGTTATGTTGACTCATTGCACTCTAGTCTGGGTGACAGTGCAATACCCTGTCTAAAAAAAAAAAAAAAAATCCACAAGGGCAGTGCCTGTGGCTCAAAGGAGTAGGGCGCCGGCCCCATATAATGGAGGTGGTGGGTTCAAATCCAGCCCCAGTCAAAAAAAAAAAAAACTGCAAAAAAAAAAAAATCCATAAGTCTAGGCTCTCCCTTAAAGATTTTGATTTAGTAAACCTAATAAGGTCTATATATAAGGACATGTATATATTTTAAAATGTTTCCTCAAAGCTGGGTGCAGTGACACTTTATCCTCAGGAGGATGAAGTAGGAGGATTACTTGAGCCCAGGCGTTCAAGTCCAGCCTGGGCAACACAGTGAGACCCTTTCTCTGTCTCTAATAACAATAACAAAAAATTTCCTCAAGATTCTGATACACTCCTATTAAAGAACCACTGAAAAGATAGTGTAATATATTAATTCCCATAGCTCAGAAACTTAAAAAATGTCTAGATGAGGCTGGGTGTGGTGGCTCACATCTGTAATCCTAGCACTTTGGGAGGTTTAGGCAGGATAATTTCTTTCTTTCTTTCTTTCTTTTTTTTTTTTTTTTTGAGACAGAGCCCTGGGTAGAGTGCCGTGGCATCACAGCTCACAGCAACCTCAAACTCCTGGGCTCATGCAAGTCTCCTGCCTCCGCCTCCCAAGTAGCTGGGACTACAGGCACCTGCCACAATGCCCGGCTATTTTTTGGTTGCAGCCATCATTGTTGTTTGGTGGGCCTGGGCTGGATTCGAACTCACCAGCTCAGGTATATGTGGCTGGCGCCTTAGCCACTTGAGCCACAGGTGCCAAGCCAGGGACAATTTCTTGAGTTCAGGAGTTCGAGACCAGCTGGAGCAATATCAAGTCCCTGTCTCTACTAAAAATAGAAAAACCAGTCAGGTGTAGTGGAGGGTGCTTGTAATTCCAGCTACTTGGGAGGCTGAGACAAGAGGCTCTTTTAAGCCCAAGAGTTTGAGGTTGCTGTGAGCTATGACGACATGGCACTCTATTTAGAGTGAGACTCTGTCTAAAAAAAAGAAAAAGGGGAAAAAAAGGGAAAAAATCACTAGAGGAATTGAAGTTTGATAATTGTTACTTCTTTTTTGGGGGAGGGGATTGTGGGTGAAATGGAACTTTTTTTTTTTCTAGTTTTTTGCCTGGGCTGGGTTTGAACCCACCACCTCTGGCATATGGGGCTGGTGCCCTACTCCTTTGAGCCACAGGCGCCACCCTAAAAGAACAAGTTTTTTTTTTTTGCCAAGACTGGGTTTGAACCCGCCACCTCTGGCATATGGAGCTCACCCTTTTGAGCCACAGGCGACGCCCAGAAGGTCTACTTTTATTTATTTATTTTTGAGACAGAGTCTCACTATGTCACCCTGGGTAGAGTACCATGCCATCACAGCTGAAGCAACCTCAAACTCTTGGGCATAAGCAATTCCCTTGCCTCAGCCTCCCAAGTAGCTGGGACTACAGGCACCTGCCACAATGTCCGGCTATTTTTTTTGTTGTAGTTGTCATTGTTGCGTGGCAGGCCCAGGCTGAGTTTGAACCCTCCAGCCAGTGTATGTGGCTGGCGCCCTAGCCGCTGAGCTACAGGCGCCAAACCTGATAATGGTTACTTCTTTTAAATCTCCTTTCCAATAATATTACCCTAACTTTTATCTATCTCTGTGTTTGGAAAAAACCTCCAAACTGTTTTAAAGCTGCTCTCAAACACAACAGTCATCAACACAGGAGACTTCTGTGACCAAACATGGGAGGAGTGGTTTCTCCCCACTACCAAGGAGCAATCAGTTCTGCAGTGGACACCAGCTGGATGTCCTCCAGTTCAATTCTGACACCAACTAGATAGTATCAGGTGCCGTAGGATGAGGGCTCAATCCCCCAAACTGCATTCCCACCAGACACCATCCGTAAGTCTGTGCGCCTGGAACTTCTGACTATTTGGCTTCAAGTTGGGGTTACCAGGACTCCCTCTTTGAGTTCGATTAATTTGCTAGACTGGCTCATAAAGCTCAGAGAAACCCTTACTTGTGTCTAGTGGTTTATAATGAAGGCTATTACAAATGACACACCCTTTAGGAACCTCCCCGTACTCAGCTCTCTGGAAGTTCCTTGTTCTTTTTACACTAAATACCTCTGCAGTGTTTCCTTATTTTTGAAGGTAATAACTTCCCTGAAGTTGATCAGATCAAAGTGAACATATATGTGTACAGACATAGAGAAAGCGCACACAAATCAAAACGATGGATTTTTCACCATGCGAACACCTCCAGACATGGCCTCCTGGTGAAGACCCTCCTCCCCCCTGACATCCTCTCCATCCAGGGCTGCAAGGATCACCACGCTCCTGACTTCTGATCTGCTTTGAACTTCACATAGACAGGATGGTGTGGTATGTGCTCATTTGCGTCTGGCTTCTTTCCCTCAGCAATGTGTGTGTGAGACTCATTCGTGTTGAGTATAGCGTTCATGTTGGATCATTCTCCTTGCTGTGAAATATACCACAGTTGATGTATTCATTCTACCGTTGATAGACATTTGGGTCGTTTCCAGCTTGGCACCGTGATGAAGAAAGCTGGTATGCACATTCTTTCGCAAGTCTTTTGGGGCATATGTACTCATTCCTGTTGAGTATAAACCTAGGAATACATCGCTTAGTCATAGGACGTACGGATGTCCAGCTTCCCTAGATATGACCAGAGTTTCCAAAATGTTTGTATCAATTTATGTGCCCATCAGCTGCAGATGAAAGCTCTGGTTGGCTGCCTCATCCTGGCCAATTTGATACATTCTTTCGATTTCATTTTAGTCCCTTCAGTAGGTAGATAAATTGCTAATCACTGTGATTTTAACTTGCATTTCCCGGATAATGAAGTTGGACACTTTTTCATCTCTTTATCGACCGTTTGGTTATCCTCTTTTGTGAAATGTGGGTTCAAGTCATTTGTCTATTTTTCTATTTGGTAATCTCCCCTTGTCTCATTGATTTGCAATTGAGTCCCTGTTGCAAATTTCTTTTTCCACTCTGTGGCTTGCCGTTTCCTTGGCCCACAGTGTTCCGTGCCATCTTGGACCCCGGCATCACCCAGGCTCAGGTAATAGAAGGGGACCTTTTGTAAAGTGACTCAAGACTTCGAAGAGAATAGATGCTCTTAGTGTAATAAGCTACAGGACAAAAAATAGCTAGAGGTTAATCTTTGCAGTGTGAACAGGTCTGCTTTTCTTCTATAAAAGTACTAGTATTGGAGTAGACCCCAAGAGAGCCTCTGCTCCTGCCTCCCCTTCCCTGAGGACCTGAGCTCCCGCCCTTTCCCCATGGAGCCAGACAGTTGCAGAGGACTGATAACCCATGCTGAAGACTGGTTGCTAGAGAACTCATGCTGGGACATCAGTGGAGAGAAGGAATCAAAAGGAACCAAGGTATTGGGGAGGGGGGGTCAGGGAAATGAGGAAAGGGGGAGAGGGTCCCAGGAAGGGGCTTTATGCTCTCCTGGGCAGAACACACTGAAGAGGCTCTTATGAGCCAGAGGCACTGCTCTCCCCTCTGTGCAGCCACCGGCACATGCCCTATCTCTTGTCTGCCTCACTGTGACATCCTTTAAAGTGGTCTCCTGGCTGTTGTTCCTGCTCCCTCCCCTCCATCCTCAACAACCCTTCTGTGGCCAGCAGCCAGAGTAGCAAGATCACTTAAAAGAACATTAGAGCACATTTTTCTCGCACTTAAAGCCTCCAGTGGCTACTCCTTGCACTTAGAATTCATCACAAACAACTTCCAGGAGTCCACATCCAGGCAGGATGCGATCTGGGTCAGACAGTGTCTCTGACCACTGTGCCGCTTCAGCCACACCAGCCACCTGTTCCTTAAACAGCCACACTGGCTGCAGCCTCAGGTCTTTGCACTCTCTGCTCCCTCCATCTAGAATGATGTGCCTCAACCTTTTCACATTGGCTTCTTGTCACTTAGGTCTCATCTCATGTCCCCTTCCCCGAGGTCCTTCCTGAGCCTTGTCTGGCCCTGCCTGAGTCATTAGGCCCTCATCCTCTATCATTTCCTTCATGACAGTGGTCACTCTGAAATAATCGATCTTCTTATCTACTTGTTTGTAGAATGTGAGTCAAAGGGATGTGTCTATGGGGTCCCTTGCTGTGTCTGCAGAGTCCTAGCAGAGTCCTGACACACACAAGGTACTTGATGACAATGGTTCCCTGGTGCTTGCTGGAGTTGCCTCTGGGATCCTGTGTGGGCTCCACCAGCTGGAGAGGGTGTGCCCAGTATCTGAGTAACAAGTAATAATAATTACAAAATAAAACTATTAAGCCGTGTGACTCTTGGATTTCATGGGAGTGGGTCAGGGAGGCACCTTTGGGCTGAGGGCAGGAGGTGCTGGTGTCCAGGACTTGGGTTACCTAAATGGGTGGCTGCCAACTCAGAGTCGGGCAGCTCCGTCCACTCAGAGGCCAGGAAGGAGTGAAGATGAGCAAGGAGGTTCCTGTGACAGAAGGGAAGGAGAGATCTGTGGGACAGCAGAGCCCCGTGCCTGACCCAGACCCATTTCCATTAAAAACCAAACAAAAGTGGACTGGCCAAGTCGCTCATGCCTGTAATCCCAGCACTCTGGGAGGCTGAGGAGGGTGGACCGCTTGATTAAGGAGTTCAAGACCGGCCTAATTAAGAGCAAGATCCCATCTCTACTAAATATAGAAAAAAAACCAGTCAGGTGTTGTGGCAGGCACCTGTAGTCCCAACTTGGGAAGCTGAGGCAATAGGATTGTTTGAGCCCAAGAGTTTGAGGTTGCTATGAGCTATAATGATGTCATAGCACTTTACGCAGGATGGCAGAATGAGACTCTGTCTTAAAAATTACAAAGAGAAAGGAAATCAAACCAAGCCCAACAACCATGGGAGCCACAGGGTAGGTACAGAGTGACCCAGCTGCTGTCTGCTGTGGAGGCTAGGAGGCTGAAAAGTCCGGAGTGTGCAGCCAAGACAGAAGGGCTCTGGGGCAGAACCTCACTCTGAAGATTGGTGAACTGGGCCAGCATGAAGGCCCCTGGACTCCCAGCCCGGTGTTCTTTCCTCCAAGCTGTGCAAGGGGATGGTGGCTCATGGGGTGGGGTGAGGGCAGTGAGCAGCCTGCAGGCTTGGCGGGACAGGGCAGCTGGAGGAGTGCCAGCACCAGGCCCTGTCTCCAGGGAGAGGTGAGGGTTGGGGAGGGGCAGGGCCAGGGCATTAGGATTCCAGGCAGCTCCTGACACCCAATTTTCCAGCTGGGTGCCCTAGCCTGTGCTCTGGGCCTCCTGCCAGAGCTGGTCTAATTGACAGGAGCAAGGAGGCTGCTGGATGCTGGGGGTGGAGGGGGAGAGGGAAAGCAGGGGTGGGAGGGAGAGAAGGAGAGGAGGGGAGGAGGAGGGAGGAGCAAGGAGAGGAAGCAGCTGGACCCCTTGGGGCAGGCAGTTGGACACTGGTCACTGCAAGGGAGGACAGCTGGCAGATCTTACAGCTGGGAGGGAATCCGGAAATGCCATCCCCTTGTATGAAAGAGGAGTACTCAGGCCCCGAGAGAAGCAGGGACTTACCTGGGGCACAGGGTCAGCTGAGGCAAGGGGCAGGGTAGGGTGGGAGAGCCAGGTGGTTCCCTGCCTCCCAGGCCTAGGAGTGAGGGGTCCAAGAAGGGAGGATCCTGAGATGGGGGCTATGGGGTGGAGAGGGGGAAACAGGTTTTCTGGGGGCTTTGGAGGTGGGGAAAGGAGACTGTCTGGAGACGTCAGGGGTCATGGGAGGGCATGGCCCTGCCTGTCCCTGGATGACTAGTTCCATGGAGCAGGTGGGACTGGCATTTCTGATGCTGCTGGTGGAGGGCTGGGTGGGCGCCAGAGCTGCTCTTCTGCTCCTTCATCCCCCGTAATTAGAGCAGATAACAGGCCTGGGGGCTCGTTATCTCTCAGACACTCAACCCCACAGGGGTGCAGTGCCAGGAGGCTGGGAAGGGCCAGAAAGAGGAGTGAGGATGGCACAGGGAGGGGGTCTGGGTCTGTCTCAAATCCTCCCAGCAATGTGGGGCTGGTTGTGGGCCTGAGCGCTCTCCTCACTCTCCTCGCCCCCCCTTAGCCCCAGAGTGGCTAAAGCTCATGGAGGCCACTCTGTCTCCTGTAGCCACCCAGTACTGTCCCTTTGCTGAGCTACACACTGTGGTGGCAGAAGGGACCACCTTCAGGCTGCAAACTGAAATGGCAGAAATGTAACTTCTTTTGCTTCCAGAAATGAAACTTACCTTTTTTGTGGGCTCTTGCTGCATTCTTGTTACTCACAGAGGCATCTCTAGGGGCCCAGACCTCTGCAGCCCCTTAACTCCCGACTGTCCTTGGGGAAAAAGCTGGCTTCCCTGAGTCCTTCTGTGCCCAGGGGTTGGGCTGGAATCTCCTTTCTCTTAGTGCTGCTCTGACAAAAGCTTTAAATTTTTATTTCAAATTTCAAAAGCTTAGCCTTAACTTTTGTAGGCACAACCACACACTGAAAGCAGTGAGTCCGGAATGTTCTGGGCTGGAAGAAGCTGCGGGGTATAAGTTGGTGGTGGTGAGGGTGGGCTGTCAATAGCATGGGTTGCTGTGTGGGCCTGGGAAGGGCCCCCAGGGGCCTCTCAGGAACCTCCAAGCATCCTTGAGAAGAATTAGGCCGGACTGCCCCAAACTGGGGCAGGTGCAAGGAATCTGGGCCGAGGTCCTGGCTGGTCCCCAGGCTGTGCCTGGTGCACTGGTGCCTCTCTCCCATCTGCCCCTGCGGGAGGAGCCCAGGGCAGGGCTGCAGGCCACCCCCATCAGTCCCTGGCCGTCATATGTGCGTAGCCATTTGCTGCCTCCTGGCTCCATTTCTGATCACAGGGCAGCTAAGTAAGTGTTCAGGGCTGGGATCTGTACCTGCCCTGATGCTGGGGTGGGGTCTTTTTCCAGGTGTAACACACTGCCTGGGGGAGCCAAAGACCCAGGAGAGTCACCAGCCCAGCCCAGGCCGGGGGCTGGGCACACAGGTGTTCCATGCATGAGCAGCCCAGCTGGATGGTGTAAAGCACCAGCGTGTAGCAAATGGGAAACCAGCCAGTGGGTCAGTGTGTAAGAAGTGTGGACACAGGTGGCTCCCAGGAGCCAGGAGCCCCAGTTTGGCAGACTGCCCCAGCCCTCATGGCTTCATACCTGTCTCTCTCAGGATGCCTCCCTTAGACCATCTCCACCAAGCAAATGGCATCTTTCCCAACCTGGCCTCCATGCTCTGCTACCCCACTCCACCTGGGTAGAACTTAGCTGCCCTCCTGGCAGGGCCTGCTTGACCTCCATGTCCTCTCCTGCTGCCACCCCATCAACTGCAGGGGAGGACTGCGCCTTTCTGAGCTGGCACACGGATTGGTGGGCCCTAGGGCCCTGGGGCTGACAGTGGAAGGACCCAGGGCAGCCCCTGAGCACCCTCCTGGGACTCAACAAACCCTCTGGACTTGTTTTCCCTTGCATAGCTGGCCTTGGACTTATCAGCTCAGAGACTCCCCAGGAAGGCTGTCCCTTCCTCAATTTGGGGTCCTTGTGCCCAACTCAGCCTCCTTTCTCCTCTCTCTTGTCTCAGGAAGCCCTTCATCTCTTCCCTATCCCCAACACAGGGCTCTTTGTCCCCACCCCTTGCCACGCCCTCTGACCCCACCCCCCACTTGTCTCCGCCTAGCTTGGAAGCCCCAGTTAGAACACACAGTGTGGGGCGGTGCCTGTGGCTCAAAGGAGCAGGGCATGGGCCCCATATGCCAGAGGTGGTGGGTTCAAACCCAGCCCCGGCCAAAAACTGATTGAGAATGATAGACTGGAGCCTCAGTGACTCTGTGTGTGTGTGTGTCACCTACCAGATGTACAACCTTGGGCAAACACCTCAATCTCTCAGCTCAGGTTTATTATCCCAGGCCCCAGGCATAGGCCCAACAACTTGGGCTGCTGGGGCAGAAGTGATATTGAATGCAGATGTGCTTCAGCAGCTGGAGGTGATATGATCGTTGTCCAGCCGGACAATAAGGAGCTAATGAAGGTTCTAGAGTGAGGCAGTGATGTCTTATCATGAATACTTATAGCTTCAGGCTCGGTGCCTGTAGCCAAGTGGCTCAGGTGCCAGCCACATACACCAGAGCTGGCAGTTTGAATCCAACCTGGGCCTGCCAAACAACAATGACAACTACAACCAAAAAATAGCTGGGCATTGTGGCGGGTGCCTGTAGTCCCAGCTACTTGGGAGGCTGAGGCAAGAGAATC
>CAUYQV010140999.1:0-28709 GCA_963574575.1 Galagoides demidoff
AAGCCAGGAGCGCTGTGCTTCAAGGGGCAGACACAGGAACAAGATTTTATACTGTTTAATATGCATATTCCACAAGCTATAGGAGGAGTCATAAATATTTATGAAGGTAAATTGTGCACAAGTGTAATTGCACTCTCTCTCTCCCACCCTGGCATAGCTGGGAACTCAGTTTTTTTTTTTTTTTTTTGAGACAAAGCCTCAAACTATTCCCCTGGGTAGAGTGCTGTGGCATCACAGCTCACAGCAACCTCCAATTCCTGGGCTCAGGCAAGCCTCCTGCCTCAGCCTCCCAAGTAGCTGGGACCACAGGTGCCCACCACAACACCTGGCTATTTTTTGGTTGCAGCCATCATTGTTATTTGGTGAGCCCAGGCTGGATTCTAACCCGCCACCTTAGGTGTATGTGGCTGGCACCTTAGCCACTTGAGCCACAGGCGCCAAGCTGGGAACTCAGTTTTAAAGTGTTTCCAGGGTACTCTTGGCCAAGAGGGGTCCATCTAGATAGCAAAGGACTTGGGATTTTATTTTAGTTCACACTAGTTTCCAGATATGAGCTGGTTTACAAACTCTGCACTCATGGCTTGGGAGGAGAGCCATGTTTCTAGGAGGACACCGAAACCCCCTAGCAAACAGGCACAACCATGATCCCTTCAGTCCTTTAAAGGGACTTAATAATTCAGGACTATTCACTCAGGAAGTGGAAATACTCAACTATTTGGAGGCCCATTGGAACAGGGTCCGACACTGATACCTGGAGACCTGTACCCTCGTCATTGTCCACTTCACTGTCACTGCTGGGCAGATAGTGACCAGGTGATCAACAGAGTGCTGCCCAAGGTTGGCAGCTCAAAGTGGGGTCAGTAGATCCACAGACCCACCAGCAGTTATTTCCCTAACCATGTAATTGGAGTAGACATTCTGAGAAGTTGGCACGATCCACATATTTGAGTATTTGGCCTGTAGGGACAGCTTTCCATTGGGGCAGCCAGGCAGAATTTTCTGAAACTTCCCCCATCCACCCAGCCAGGACAGCAAATAAAATAGATACACACTTCTTCCAGGGAGAGGAGGTGAGGATGGGAGGATGGAGGACAGTGGATGATGAGATGCATATGGGAGATAGATGAAATTAATGCTCCATAAGAATCTAAAAATGGCAGTTTGGTGCTTCCAATTATTTGCTTAACTGGTCTGGCTCCTAAAGAATCCTGGTATGGCCTGGAGGAGAAAAGTACATTGTGCAACTCAACCAATAGTGGGCCACAAAGCCTCAGCTACACTGCAGACATTGATTTTGCAAATGTGTCCTTTTCTATTCCTATCAGAAGAGGTTCAGAAATACTTTACATTTGCTTTGTACTTTTTCTTTCCAGTTCACAATACACAGGTCCCCAGGCCTGTTAGCTCTTGTGTCTACATCATAATATACTCTGAAGAGATGTGAACCCTTGGGACATCATGCAGGACCTTGTACTGATCCACCACATCAGTAGTCTTCCCTAGGGATCACTGAGTATCTGATTTACTGACGTGGGATCCAGCGTAATTGTGCCCTGGACCAAGGGATGAATTCATAGTGAACAAGGTCAGGTAGAGGACACACAACCCAGGGACCAGCTGAACTTACCATACACTTAATCACTCAAAAGCTACTGGCCTGATGGAAGGGTGGGATGGACCCCTGGGATGCCACTAGGCCTCCAGCTTGAGAGGACACTTGTAGGGGCTCAGCAGTGTCCTTCAGCATGCAGAATAGAATGTACTTTGATGTTTCATATGGCTTCAAAGTGTTTCAGTGCAGTGGAATCACAAACAAAAGGCTAGAGTCTTCCTCTATTAGGTTCCATTTTGTAGATTTTGATGATCATTTGAAATGACCACACAGTTATTTAACACAAATCCTTGTAATTCACAAGTTAACCTGAAGGTGGTGCCATATTATTGCTTTTTCCATTTGTGTTTCTTCTTTTTTTTTTTTTTTAATGCTATAGACTTCCCACTGTCGTTCTGGGTCAAAATCCATCTGGCTGTAACAAAATCGCTCTGAGTCAATATCCGTCTGGTTGTAACAAACTCTATGAAGACCGGCCAGACACTGGTTCCCAAAATGTTTGGAGTTTGCTTTTTTTTTTTTTTTTTTTTTTTTTTTTTACTAATATTATCCAATATGCAATGTTTCTTCAAAAAATAAAAAACATAGATACTATCTGGTCACTAATAAAAATAAAATAGATCAGAAAATTGTGTAGACTGTAATAGAATTTAGGGAGTTTTTGTTTAACAGTAACATGAAGAAATAACTGACTGTAGGATATTCTACAAGACAACTGACCTGAACCATTTTAAAAAGCAAAAATCACCCTGGACAAAGAAAGGGCCACAGGAGGGGAGGGTGTTAGACAACTTTAGACTGAAGGAGATGAAGGGACAGGACAGCCAGTCCAGTGTGTGATCTGCGGTTGGATCCCGGGATTCTGAATTCAGTGTCACCCCTGTCCAAAGCTAATAAGTGACATTTTGGGGTGAATTGAAATATTATTCTAGAACATAATAAATAATATTATTAAATCAATGTTAATTTTTTTGTAATAATGGTGTAGTTTGTGGAAATATACCTTTGTTTTCAGGAGATATATGCTGACATATTTAGAGATGAAGTGTCATGATGTCTGCAACTTATTTCTAAATCATTCAGAGAAAAAAAATTAGGTATAGACATAGAGTTAAACATACGTATCTCCAGAGAAGAGACAAAGAGAGAAAGCAAACCAGTGTGGCCAGTTGTTAACCAATGGTGAACCTCAGTAAAGGGTATGTGAGGGTTTTTTTTTTTTACAACATTCTTTCAACTTTTCTGTTTGGTTTAAATTTTTTCAAATAAAAGGCTGGAAAAAAATATGAAAGTCAAATGTCCAGGATGATATATTGGGAAAAATATTTGTAATTCATTTGCTAAAATACAAAGCGTTTCTAAAGTCAATGAAAGGTGAACTCAGTAATGGTATGAGTGAAGGAGATGAAACTTAAACATGAAAAAGATGCTCAGCTCAGTGCCTGTGGCTCAAGTGGCTAAGGCGCCAGCCATGTACACCCAAGGTGGCGGGTTCAAATCCAGCCCAGGCCCGCCAAACAACAATGACGGCTGCAACCAAAAAATAGCCGAGCGTTGTGGCGGGTGCCCGTGGTCCCAGCTATTTGGGAGGCTGAGGCAGGAGAATTGCTTGAGCCCAGGAGTGGGAGGTTGCTGTGAGCTGAGATGCCACAGCACTCTACCCAGGGGGACAGCTTGAGGCTCCTGTCTCAAAAAAAAAAAAAGAAAAAGAAAAAGATGCTCAATGTCTCTTTTTAATTTTAATCACAGAAATGCAAAGTCAAACCATGCTAAGACCCCATTTCTCCTCAGATAGGCAAAATTCAAAAAGTGTGACTGTTGGTGACACCGCAGTGTCTATTGGATGAGGAATTTGGCACTTTTTTTTAGAGACAGAGTCTCACTTTGTCACCCTCAATAGAATGCTGTAGTATCACAGCTCACAGCAACCTCCAGCTCGTGGGCTTAGACGATTCTCTTGCTTCGGCCTCCCAAGTAGCTGGGACCACAGGCACCTGCCACAATACCCGGCTATTTTTTTGTTGCAGTTTGACGGGGCCAGGTTTGAACCAGCCACCCTCGGTATATGGGGCCAGCGTTTTACTCACTGAGCCACAGGCGCTGCCCAGAATTTGGCACTTTCAAACTTGTTGGGGCAATACTTATTGTAACAACTCCCATCTATTGAAATTACAAATGTGTATAACCTATGACTTGTAAACACACCTGTACACATGTAAGATGGTATGTGTTAAAGGCGATCCAACCCAACCCTGTCCATGAACAGGATAATGCCTGGGTAATATAATTAGGCACTAATGTAAGGTGACCAGACGTCTCGCTTTTGGTGGGACAGTCCTGATTTCTAACAATTTGTCTCATGTCCCACAGCGTTTTTAAAAAGTCTCGATTTTTGGAAAGAATGCACAAGCTAGGGAAGGGCGGGACAATGGGAAGGGAATATAAGGTTTTCTGCTACTGAAAAGGTTAATGTAACTCCACTGGGAATGAAGAGGTTAATTTAACTTCATTTGGAAATGAAAAGGCTAATGTAAACTCCCTACTCCCCTCCTGGGCAAGGTTGCCCAGGTGGACCCATGCCCTACTCTTTTGAGCCACAGGCGCTGCCCTATACATAATTTTTTAAAAAATGTATTATATTATTATAATTTGTATATTATATTATGCAAATTGTACTTACATTGAAATTAAAAATATATATATTACAATACTATTTTTGTTGCTCTATATAGACCAAATTTTTAATTAAGAACCCCCTCCCCCCAATGGTGTTCCGCTTTACCAATGTTAAAATCTGGTTACCTTACACTAATGCCAATAGTGTGTTCTTATAATGGAAAAAAGAATAAGGAGTTGTTAGTTACAAAGGCAAGGCCTGTATGCAATATGCTACTTTTTAGGTAAAAGAGAGAATATATAAATCTGTATGTCAAGAGAAAGAAAAAGCAGGCCACAGATTAGGAGAAAATATTAGTGAAAGACATCCCTGATAAAAAACTGTTATCCCAAACTGAACAATAAAAAACAAATGACCCAGTTTTAAAATGGGCCAAACACCTTAACATCTCAACAAAGATATATAGATGGCAAATAAGCATGTGAAAAGATGTTTCATGTCACAGGTAATTAGGGAAGTACAAGTAACAATAACAAAGGTTACTACTATTAACACCACACAGCTGTTAGAATGGCCAGAATCCAGAACACTAAGGCTGTGGAGGATGCAGAGCCAGGGGACCTCTTGTTCATGGTGGGAACGCACAGAGCCACAACCACACTGAAGAGCAGTTTGGCAGTTTCTTACAAAACTAAACATACTCTTCCCATACAATCCGGCAGTCAAGCTCTTTGGTATTTGCCCAAGCGAATTGAAAACTTATGTCTACACAGAAACCTGCACACAGATATTAATAATAACTTTATTCATAATTGCCAAAGATTGGAAGCAACCAAACTGTCCTTCAGTAGGTGAAGGGACAAATGAGTGTGGTGCATACAGACCATGGAGTATTCTTTAATGCTAAAAGGAAATGAGCCATCAGGCCATGAAAAGACATGGAGGAACCTTAATCCATGTTACGTACTAAGTGAGAGAAGCCAATCTGAAGATCTACATCCTGTATGATTCCAACTACGTGACATTCTGGGAGAGGCAAAACTTTCGAGAGAGTAAAAATACCAGAGGTCACCAGGAGTTAGTACGGAAGGAGGGAGGAATAGGAGGCGCATGGAGGAATGTTTAGGGCAATGTCTCTATTTTTGTGCCAACACCATGCTGTTTTGATCACTATGGCCTTGTAGTATAGTCTAAAGTCTGATAGGGAGATATCCCTGGCTTTGTTTTTATTACTAAGAATTGCCTTGGCTATGTTTTTTTTTTTTTTTTTCGGGTTCCATACAAAATGAAGAATTATTTTTTCCAAATCTTGAAAGTATGATGATGGCATTTCAATGGGGATTGAATTAAACATGTAGATTGCTTTGGGAAGCATAAACATTTTAACAATATTGATTCTTTCCAGCCATGAGCATGGTATGTTCTTCCATTTGTTAATATCTTCCACTATTTCTTTTCTTAGGGTTTTGTAATTTTCTTTGTAGAGGTCCTTCACCTATTTCGTTAAATATACGTAGGTACTTCATTTTTTTTGAGCTATTGTGAAGGGAATTGTGTCCTTGATTAGCTTCTCATCTTGGCTGTTATTGAGTGTCAACCCTCTAAAATAGCATAGGGACACAATTATTTTCATAAGTCAAAGTATTTCTGGTAGTAAAGTAAACCAAAGCCAGGAGATTTAGGTAACTATGCCTCATAGCCCAATAAAAAAGCCTTCTTTTCAGACAAAAAAGAGAGGCTGAGTACCTGGCTGCCTTAAAGTCAAAATCTTTCAGAAAATACAGAAGGAAAAAAATTCACATTCTTTACAAAAGATGTTTATCTGAAAACTCTGACCTGTAGGACTGGATTAGCAATATTGTTAAAAGTTTAAATCCGTATTTGGAGGAGTCTGACTAAGGCTTTTTAGGAAGGGCTGCTGCCCAGGCTGGAGTACAGTGGCTCACTGCAACCTTGAACTCCCAGGCTTAAGCAATCGTCCTGCATCAGCCTCCCAAGTAGCTGGGACTATAGGATCTCATCATCACACCTGGCTAACTTTTTCTTTTCTGTAAGGATGGTGGTCTCACTATGTTGCCCAGTCTGGTCTTGAATTCCTGACCTCAGCTGGTTCTCCCACCTTGGCCTACCAGCATGATCCACCACACCAGGGCCCCTTGGCCTGTTCCTGATTCAATGCTTCCTCTACTTGTCTTGATTTTATTCCTGGGTAGCTTGAAAACAGAGAAATTCTCTCAGGGAGAACTTTTGGATTTCCCTAATCCTTCATATTGTTCCTCAAGATATTACTAGTAAACTTGTAGACTTTTCCTTTTGAAGTATGCTAGCAATACATGTCATTATGATCCCATCCTCATCATCCTCACCACCCACAGGCATTTCTCAAGGTTTAGCACAAGGATTCTATTGTCCTGAGCAATGGAAAAAATTAGAAGGTTTAATCATGGTTGCTGCACTTAAGAACATCAAACTTGGTGGCACCCGTAGCCCAGTGGGTAGAGCACCAGCCACATACACTGAGGCTCTCAGGTTCAAACCCAGCCCGGGCCAACTGACAATAATGACAAATGCAACAACAACAAAATAGCCAAGCGTTATGGTGGGCACCTGTAGTCCCAGCTACTTGGGAGGCTGAGGCAAGAGAATCACTTAAGCCCAAGAGTTTGAGGTTGCTGTGAGCTGTGATGCCACAGCACTCTACCCAGAGTGACAGCTTGAGACTCTGCCTCAAAAAAAAAAAAATCAAACTTCCTTGGGGAGGTAATATCTTTTCACAAAGATGAAATAGCAGAGAAGCAAAATCATGAAATGTACTCCACAGGTACTCTGGGAACTAGAAGAGGCGGTTATCATCCTTGCTGGGGGCTGTGTTGATGGGGTAGATGGAACAGTGAAGGTGGGTCCACAGATGGACAAAAAGGAAGGATAATGCTGAGTTCCAGGAGAAGATAGATGATGATCAGGCAGGCGGAGCTGGGAAGGGGACGACTGGGAGATGTTGCAAGCAAAGGCTTCAGATTCATAGAGACAGAAAGTAGATGTGCTTAGCAGGGGTGGGGACAATGGGATGGGGAATTAGTGTTTAACTGACAGCTTTAGGAGATGGATGGTGCTCATGGTTGTACAATCATGTGAATGTAGTTATTGTTGCTGAACTGTAAACTCAGAAATGACTAAGGTGCGATGGCTCATGACTGTAATCCCAGCACTTTGGAAGGATCACTTGAGGCCAAGTGTTCAAGACTAACCTGAGCAATCCAGTAAGGCCCCATGATCACAAAAAATAAATTAATTAAAAATTAGTTGGATGTAGTGGTAAGTGCCTTCAAGTCCCAGCTACTCAGGAAACTGAGGCAGGAGGATCACCTGAGCCCAGGAATTCAATACATCAGTGAGCTGTGATCATGCCACTGTAATCCAGCCTGGGTGACAGAGTGAGCCCCTGTCTCAAAAAAATAGAATAAGAAATTAAAATATATATATATACACACACACACACACACATATATCTATGTATATATATATATATATATTTTTTTTTTTTTTTAAAGCAAAGGCTTGGGAGTCCTGAAGGCTAAGAGCTATGAGAGAGAAAACAAATAATCTTGTTGGGATTTTGAGGAGGCCCAATAAATAACTCTTTCCCCACCTGATTTTGAACCTGTGGAATAAGTAGACAAAAATGCGGTTAAAATGTCAGTTCCATTTATTTGTTAATAAAATCCCTTTCCAATTATTAGATTTGGATTCTATCAAAGCTATTTTATAATTCTATAAATTATAGATAACTAATAGCAAAGCAAAATCATTTCCTTCTATAGATGAAATAATAGAATTATTATTATTATTTTTGCCTAGAGACATGAAAATAAATTCTTTCCAATGACTACTGTGGAAAACCCAGCTGTGCCTTCATTTCTAAATTCACTTAAATATTCCTGATCATACATGGGTCTCTTTTTCCATTTTCCTTTGAGTTGGTGGTGACACTTCAACAGTTTTCTCATTAATGAGTTCAACAAAATCTTTAACTCATGCTCCTTTCATATCTGTGAATCGTAATTTTATGTTTTAATTTTTTAACTATCCAGTAACACAATCTAGCTTAGTGTAGGATGAACATGCTAATTGAATTTCTAAATTAGACAGATAGGCAGTGTCCAACCAGAGAACAGGATCGCCACAAGGAAAGCCTAAGGCACGGACTGGAGAACTCAGACCTCCCAGGGCCAGCTTGCTTTTGAGGAAAAAAGAGAGAGGGAGATGGAACCAAATACACCACTTTATTTTATCAACCGATTGGGTAAATCTCTTTTCATTTCCTAGAGCAGATAAGTACAGGAATTGCAATAACTGAGTTCCCATCTCATGAATGGAAATGCAAGATGCAGGGAAGATTCTCCTTCCAATAAATCTATTTTGACCCACGCAGTGTTTCCTGAAACATAGAGTGCATTGACACATGCATAATTTCAGGTGTATAGGTGCATCTATTTAAGTAATATTCAATCATAAAGTATTAAAAAAAAGCACAACAATCTACAATGAGGAAAAACTCAAGTTTTTTCTACTCTTGTGTAATAGTTGGGAATTTCCTTTGTTAATAAAGAGAAAGCTGGCCTCAGATTCAAAGCCTTTGGCTGGCAACCAAACCTAGCCAGCTTTGTTTTCATTGTATCTATTTTAAGTTACTTGTGGTATCCGGCACATTATATTGGTTTTTCATTTTACAGGCATGAATGTAAGGCTCCCTTTGGGATTCACTAACTTGAATAAGGGAATATTAATATATTTAAATATATTTATTAATATATTTAATATAATTTAATATATTTCTTTTTTTTTTGAGACAAAGTCTCACTGTGTCACCCTTGGTAGAGTGTCATGGAGTCATAGCTCACAGCAACCTCAAACTCTTAGGATCAAGCGATTCTCTTATCTCAGTCTCCCAAGTAGCTGGGACAGGTGCCCACCACAATGCCTGGCTATTTTTGTTGTTGTTGTAATTGTCATTGTTGTTTAGCTGGCCCAGGCTGGGTTTGAACCTGCCAGGCTCAGTGTATGTGGCTGGCGCCATAACCACTGTGCTACTGGCACCAAACCAATTTAATATATTTCAATATTAAATATTTTAAAATGTATGAAGTAGAATGCAGGTAGAACACAGTTATAGCAGGAATATATAAGATGGCCTATAAGTGGGAGGAGACTTTGACTGGAGCCCGTGGTTACTTAGAAGCAGTAGTGAGGGATATTCCACTAGCCGGAGGATTAGGAGAAACCAAACTGTGGAAGACTATAAACGTCAGTCTGATCACACAGGTCAGGGGGTACTGTTATAGATTTTTGAGCAGGTTCAAAATATTTTGGAATATTAATCAGGCCCCAGAGCATAAGGAGCTTGTATATTGGCTGCTCCCTCCCGTTGCAGTGTGGTTTCCCAAGCCCGTGCGTGGCTGACCTGTTTCCTCCTTAGCCTTCCTGATAAGGCTCACCTTGACCAGCTTACTGACATTGACCTCCGTCCATCTCTTGGTGGGTACGAGTTAGGAGCAGGTTGTTTCCAGCTTTCTTCACAAACCCCTTTGCAGACCTGGCTCTGCCCATTATCCTCACCCTGCCGATTGGGTGAGGATAATGCCAATTATGATTCTTTTTCATACCATTTATCATCTTCTAACTTTCTATAGCTCAGCTGGCTTATTTTGTATGCTACTGATTTTTTTTGTCCCTCTCCCCAACTTCATTGAGGTACACTTGACAAATAAAAATTGCATCCGTTTAAGCTACATGACGTGATGTTTTGCTCCACACATACACCATGAAATAATTACTACAGTCATGCTAATTGATATGTTCATCCCCTCACTAGTTACCTATGCAGCATCTGTGGTGAGAGCATTTAAAATCTACACTCTTGGCTTGGTGCCTGTGGCTCAAGCGGCTAAGGCGCCAGCCACATACACCTAAGGTGGTGGGTTCAAATCTAGCCCCGGCCTGCCAAACAACAATAATGGCTGCAACCAAAAAATAGTCAGGCACTGTGGCAGGTGCCTGTGGTCCCAGCTACTTGGGAGGCTGAGACAGGAGACTCGCTTGAGCCCAGGAGTTGGAGGTTACTGGAAGCAGTGAAGCCATGGCACCCTACCCAGGGGGACAGCTTGAGGCTCTGTCTCAAAAAAAAATAAAAAAAAATAAAATAAAATCTGCACCCTTGGCAAATTTCAAGTATACACATACTGTTTGGTTTTTTGGTTGCCCTTCTTCACAGAGGTAAACTCCATGAGGATAAGGGTCTACTCTGTGTCTGGGATATAGTAGATGTTCAATAAATATTTGTGACCTGAATGCAGACGCACGTGATGTGGGAACCAGCAGAAGGTAAAAAAAAGACCCTTGCTAGGGAGGTGCTGTGGAGTAGAGACAAGAGATGAATAAGAGACAAACATATCCACAGAGCTCAGGACGAACTGGAAGGGAGAGTAGGACTATAGTTGACTTCAAGGGCTGTGGCCTCAGACAGGTGCTGAATGATCCTTCCATAGAGAACATTCAGCTGAATGATCCTTCCCAGAGAGGGACCAGCCCCAAGGAAAAATTGCAATTTTATTTCTAGTAAGTTTGACAGAGTAGCAAGAAACCCCATTGACAACATCCTGTGCTGGGGAAATACAATTAAAATCAAAATACTCTCCCAGACCAGAACACTTCTCCAAAAAGGGAGTAGAAAAAGAAAATAGTTTTATTTTATTTATTTATTTTTAGACACAGTCTCACTATGTCACTCTCAGTAGAGTGCTGTGGTATCACAGCTCACAGCAACCTCAAACTCGTGGGCTTAAGTGATTCTCTTGCCTCAGCCTCCCAAGTACCTGGGACTACAGGTGCCTGCCACAATGCCCGGCTAAATTTTAGAGATGGGGTCTCACTCTGGCTCAGGCTGGTCTTGAACTTGTGACCTTAGGAAATCCATCTGCCTCAGCCTCCCAGAGTGCTAGGATTACAGGTGTGAACCACCACACTCAGCCCAGAAAATAGTTTTATTAATGAATAAGCATTAAACCAGCATATGGGTTGCATCCCAGTCAATCTGATTACAAAAACAGGAAGAAATCTCACCCCCTTACAGAGCCTAGCAGACACAACCCGTGTTCTCAAGATGAACAAAAGCTCGAGTAACAGGACTTGACAGCACCATTCGTTGCACGTACTTGATCTTAGATTCACCCGGTAATGGGGTTGACCATCTGTTTCAGGTCACTGGCCTCATATAAAAGCAAACTTTTCACATGCCTTCATGACAGGAGGTAGTTTCACAACTTGGAGCCGGGCACCTCCTGGTTTTGTGAGGCTCCCACCCTCCCAGCAGAAACCAGGAGGTAAACAGCAAGGGGAAAAATGGGCGGGAGGGACGACACTTCAGCACCTCTGTGCTTAGCCGAGTCAGCTACGGGAGGGGAGACTCAGAAGTGTTCATGTAAGTCTCTGCTGTTGACGCTCATATGGGAGGAAGAAAACTCAGAAGCACACATATGACTGGGGTTTAAGGCTCCGGTTTTCGGTATCTTGACGTACAAATGCCCTTTTATTCAACTTTATGTGGAACTAATTTGGTACCTGGGGCAGGCTCTTAGGAGAACTCAGATCAGCCATCTGCTGCCCTAAGCACTTCCTTCCCTATTTCTGTGGTTAGGAGTTTCTGAAGTATCCAAGAAGATAAGAGTGTAAATGGAGCATCTTGTGACACCAGGAAAGTTCAGACAGGACTATCTTGTGACTGAAGTATCTGACAGGGTAAGGGTTGGTAAGAAGCATCCTGGTGAATATTTTCCAACTCGGGGGGCCAGGCAAGAATGTGTTTGGCCCTTAAAATGGACCCCTTGTCCTCCATGCCTGAGGCCAGAGTGGGGGAAACCAGGACGCCCCACTGTCTGGCATGTCCACCGTTCTCTTCTGTTTCCCACTGTCCTATAGCCAGAAGGACAGCTCTGCTCCTGTGATGTCTTCCTCAGCTCTGTCTTCCGCCTTCCTGACTCCAATGTCTTGGCTATTTTCTCTTCACCCTGAGAGGAACTGTGATCAGATTTCTCTGGACTTAGCCTTCCTGTTACACTAAATAGAAACTAATGGGCTTTGGCAAATAATCTCACATAAAACCTGGTGCCCAGTCTATTGTTTTGATGCAAAATCTTGTGTCAGAAGCAGGAAAATACTTCTTTATTTTTTTTTTCTCCATCCGTCTATAACAAAGGTTAATCCACTCCTAGAAAATGGGTGCCTTGGATTGACAAGAAGAAAATGATATGCATCTACATGGAAAGATGAAAGAGAGAGAGAAAAGACAATGAGAGAAAGAAAGGGGTCGGGGAAGAGGGAAATAAAGAAAGAAAGAGAAAGAAAGAAAATTTATAATCTAAACATCAACCTTGTTACTGTAACCACACCAGACCAATCTGGTTCAACTTTTATGTAACAGAGTTGTGAGTTGTTTTTCAGTTGCCATGGTCTCCCAGGTTGAAGGTCAGGTGACCTGAGCATGCCCACGTGAACACCATGAGTGGGCAGAAGCTGTGCTCTGAGGAACTGAAGCCGGCATGGCAGGATCTGGTCAGATGATGCCTCTTACCCTAGGCTTACAAAACCAGCCCAATCCTTTTCTTCAGGGACAGACTGCTTTGGGAACTATCTATGCCCAGCATGTTCCTGGCTTGTGCCAAGTAATTATATACAGAGTTGTCTATTTCAAATTGCACACGGACTTTATGGACACCCTATATATATATGTGTGTGTATATGCACACATGCATAATATATATATACACGTATATTATATATAAAGCCCCTTGTTATATCCAACTTGCCTGTGTTTATTGACTTATCATCTGTCAAGTGTTTGGGAGGTAACATTACAAGGATACAAGGATTACTACATTAGCTGGGTTTTCAGTGAGTTGTTTTTAGAGGAATTAGCACTAGGAAAGTGGACACAAGGCCCTTCTTACTGTCTCCCCTGCCTTTAAACTGGGATCCATTTGCTGTCTGTGTGTGTGGGGGGTGTTGTATAGATAAGTTGGTTTTCATCCATGGTTTCTGGCTCATAACTTCCATAGACCTTGCTGCAGTCTTTTTTTTTTTTTTTTGAGACGCAGCCTCAAGCTATCCTCCTGGGTAGAGTGCCATGGCATCACAGCTCATAGCAACCTCCAACTCCTGGGCTCAAGCAAGTGTCCTGCCTCTGCCTCCCAGGTAGCTGGGACCACAGGCGCCTGCCACAAGGCCTGGCCATTTTTTGGTTGCAGCCATCATTGTTGTTTGGCGGGCCTGGACTGGGGATTCGATCCCGCCACCTTAGGTGTACGTGGCTGGCACCTTAGCCGATTGAGCCACAGGCGCCGAGCCGCTGCAGTCTTTTGTTTAAGAAATTTCCAATCCAGGTGGAGGCCGGGCAGGGGAGGAGCCGGATGTTGGGTGGGCTACAGGAGCAGGCTGAGTCTGAGCCGGTTCAGACTTGTCCTGCTCCCTGTGTCAAGCCAGACATTCACATCTACCACATCCTGCCGTGGGCCACCAACTATGGGTACAGGGAGCTCTTGGCTCAGGCACCTGTGGGTCGGTTTCCTGGCACAGCTGGAACTTCGTTATCTTCTTCAAAGTTGGAAATGGGTGACAGGTGTTTATTGGAATTGCCTTCTGGGACTGAGGCGATGCCCTTGACTTCAGCGTTGCATTGCCAGACCATTCCAAGTGGGTGAAGCAGCAAAGTGAATTTGCAAAAGTCCAGAATCCAGCCCCAAATAGGACCTAGGCGTTAAGGATGGCCAGATAATCAAGCTCAACATCGCAAACATGAAGAAGAAGGAACAGCCTGGACCCAGCTGGTCCTGCCAGCACCCGAGGGCTGAGCCAGCTCCCAGGGGCAGCACCTCCACCCTGATCCCTCCTCCTATGGAGCAGTTGTCTGTTGGGAGATCCCTCACCCAGCCAGCACTTGTTCCTGGTTCCAAGGTGCCACTGTATTTATCCTGGCCCTCACGCAAGCCTGCCACTGCTGCCACCACGGACACATGGGCAGAGTCTGCCAAATCCACAGGGGCGACTTCCAGCCAAACTCAGCCAGAAGCAGGCTGGGTCCAATCAGACCTGAGCACAGCACTGCTTTCCTCATATGCCACTGGGTCAGAGGAAGGAGGATGAAGCCCTCCCTGGCTGTCCACTGTTTAAAGTGCCCCCTTCTCTCCTCCTTACTTGGCTGTCTTGACAAACTCCATGTGAGGCAGTAAGTTGGCACCAGGGCCCACTGTTTCCCTGGGGCTCAAGTGTGCACCAGAATACAGGAGAAGAAAAGCTCCCGGAGCCCATCCCCATCTGTCCTCTCGGCTGAGAAAGACGCTGAGGCTAGACATCTTCCATCACAGTGACCCGCCTTAAACACAAGCCCCCAGCAAAAGAATGGGTTGAGTCTGCGGCCTGGATTCAGATCAGCCCTTCTCAGTGTTCACAAATCACAGGGGATCACTGCTCAGTGGGGAGTCTCTGTGCTCCCATCCACTGTAGCCACTTCAGTCTGCTTTCCAAAGGGATTCCTTCCTGATTTCCAGCAGGTTTACAGGTGACAGCTTGAAAAGACAATCAGCAGGGAGACTGGAAGGATTGAGCAGCTTTTTAAAATGCTTAGTATTTTGCTTTGCTAATGTGCTAATCTGCACTAACTTCACTTTGTGAAAGGCACTGCTTCTGCTGCAGGGCAGCACACAGGGGCCTCTGAAGGCCCTCCTCGCTGTGGGGGCCTGCCCTGAGCCGAGGCAGCATGATCACCTCTGCCCAGGTGCCTGGTGTTCACATCTGCCGGGCCAGGCAGGCAGTGCAGAGCCAAGGCAGGTGCTGGAGCCACATGGAGCAGTGTTTGGGGAAGAAGGTAGGACCTGTTGTTACAGAGTTGGGCTCAGCCTTCCTGTCTGCCCACGGCTCTCTGGGCTTACGAGTTCACGGTGCAGTTCCCGGCAGACTTGGGTTTTCTCTTTGCTGGTTCCTGAAGTACCTTATCTGCAGACAGCCTTTTCCCTTTCTCCTTTGGGGACTGTGAATGACAGAAGCAGCTCAGTGACCTGCAAGTCCAGGGTTGCCTGGATTACCGATTTATACATGTAAGAAATCACTTTATCTGAGCACATGTCTGAACTTACCTCTTATCAACTTACCTCTCCTTACCTACCTTACCTCTGAACTTACCTACCCTTATCAACTTACCTCTCAATTGAAAGATGTCTTTTTGAAGGGTCAAGACCACAAACTGAAAAAAGTGTTGACCCATTTTGTGGGACCAGATTTTTAAGATAAAAAAATAAATATTTTGGGCGGTGCCTGTGGTTCAAAGGAGTAGGCCGCCGGCCCCATAGGCCGGAGGTGGCAGGTTCAAACCCAGGTGTGGCCAAAAACTGCAAAAAAAAAAAAAAATAATAATAATAATAAAAATAAATAAATATTTTTACTTCTGTCAGAAAGAAAAATTCCAATCTAATTTTTCTGCCACCCACGTACTCCCCAGCTCGTCCTTATGTGTGTGGAAAAGACATTCATGGTTTACTTATAATAAACCTACAGTGTTAAAAGAGAAAAACATAAATATAAATTCACACAATGATTTTTATTGTTTCTGTTAGGTTACATAAAATAATTAAAGTGCTTTTGTTTATTTTTGTTTATAAATGAACCGAAAATCATTATGTCAGACAAAGATCATAACATAGGATCAGAAAGGGTTTAATTAATGCTGGGTGTGTTAAGTCTTAGGAAACAGAATCTCTCTGGCTTCCCCCATCTTTCTGACTGTGAGTCCCAAGCCTACCTTAAACTCTGAAGGCTAATCATAACTTCTTCCCGAAGGTTGTCCATAAAAACCCAAGAGGAATCATTTCTTGGACTTTAATCTAGGTTCAGAGAGAAAGGGGAGGCCTTGCTGAACTAACAGAAGAATGTCTAACCCTGCAATTTCCTACTGACAGTTAAAAATCAATCCTGCAAGTTCTCGCAATAAATAACAGGCACCCTGTGGGAGTTCCGTTTTGCACAACTTCTAGAAAGAGCTGAGCAGATGGAAAAGGGATGTAAATCTTTCTCTTTAAAATTGCTGTTGAGAATCTGTTTTTTACTAAGCTCCTGAGTGAACAGCAGCAATCCCTGTCAGAAAACTGTGTCTCGAGAGCAGAGTCCTATCTCTAGCGGTAAAGCCTGTCTCCAAGGAAAGGCAGGGAGTCACTCTCGGACTTTGACATCCTGCCACCATTTCTATCAGCCTGATGCTTAGAAGAAAAGAGAGGAGGTGGATACAGAAGTTTCTGGACCCCATGAATTATAGCTTCCTTTTGAAAGGCTTCAGTAGCTGTTTTTTGAGACCAGCACATTTTTCCTTTTCCACCTTCGTGATGGTTCTTTTTCTGCCTATGCCTAGAAGAAAGTAAATACATTTCTTCTTTCTGTACTAAACTTTGTCTGGAGAAATCTTTTCTTAAACCCACACGTACTAGCTCAGACCCTAACACACAGAGCTTCCTATACTGAACACAAGGAGGTTCTGAAGGCTTCCCGAGGACAGCATGGATGCTCCAAGCTCCTTCCCCTATACTCTATGCTGTATATCTCTTTATCTGTATCATTTATAATATTCTTTATAATAAATAAGCCAGTAAATGTTTCCCTGGATTCTGAGCTGCTCCAAGAAATTAATTGAACCCAAAGAGAGGGTTACAGGAATCTCAACTTTAAGTCAATCATTCAAAACTTCTGGAGGCCAGGACATGTGACAGGTGTCAGGGCCATGGTTGTGGTGGTGGAGTTTTGGGGACTGAGCCCTCGCCCTATGGGATCGGATGCTATTTCTAAGAAGACAATGTCAGAATTTAATTGGAGGATGTCCGGCTCATATCCACTGTTTGGTGGAGGAGGAAAAATCCTCCCATTTGATCACAGAAATCTTCCATATTGATTGTTGTGCTGTGGAGTTCAGAGGAAAGCATGGTTTGAGTGTTTCCCAAAGCAATGTGTGTTGTCACTTTTAGTAGCTCTCTGAAAAGTGTGCATGGGTGATAAGGATCACCAGACACTTGAGGAAAACTTCTAACATAAAGATAGATAGAAAAGCAAATAAACCAACATGGAGAAAAACTCAGAGAAAACAGAAAAATATACAGGAAGCAGATGGCATGAGCCCCGGTATTTAAGGCTGCAGTGAGCTATGATGATGCCACTCTCCTTTAGCCCCGGTGACAGAGTGAGACCCTGTCGTAAAAAGAAGAAAGAAGATTGAGTAAATGAACGCAGTGAATTTCAGTTATGAATGAACTATTGAGAATACAATATTTACACAAACATAATCATGGCATATGCCATATGACTTAACTGGACATTTATATGGTAATTGTCAAGTTAATACTGAATAATAAGTAAACCAAAAACTGTAATATAATTATAGGGGGAGAAATGGAAGGGCATGTGGGTATTTATGAGTATGTGTTTATGGGAGGTAGAGGAGAGCTACGTTACCAATTTACATAATAGGAAGCCAATAAATAGTATCTATAAATAATAAAAAAGTAATGTAAGACTATTACATAGAAACATGAGAATAAATATGATTAGAAATAGCTAACACAATTGTCTTGGAGCAGGACAAGAATTTGGGGGGAGCAACACTACCGTTTTCATTATGTATCTAAAAACATTTTCTGTTATTAAAATGATATGCACATATTATATTGATAAAATAAGATTTTAGGTCTCCAGTCCCACTGCCTCACCTAAAAGAAATTTAAAAAGTAAAATGAAATTTTAAAATAAAACAGCACATCTTCAATGCCCCCCACCCCAACCAAACATGTGTGCACGTGTGCACACACACAGACACACACACAGACACACTGATATTAGAGTGCTTTGAACTTGATCTGACCTGGGCCCCGCTTTACTGTCTACTGCTCCTTTGCAACACAATAACAATGTAAAGTATACAAGGGAAGAGGCTGAAAACACCAGACTTGTCTGGTCTAGTGCCGGTTTGAAACTGCTCACACCGCATGAAGAAAGTCCCCAGAAACAAAGTCCTGGGTGTGGGTTGCGGCACTGTATCAAAGAGCCCTGACACAGGAAGTTATATCATTTTTGTAGCTGCGACTTGCTGCATCTGCTTCTGGCTGCTGAGGTCAGAGGTGAGTATACTTCTTGGAAGTGAGAGAATGCTGGGGCTGGGGGCAGCCAGAGGGGTGTAGGTCCTGGCACCACCTGTCCTGTATCAGTGTGTGAGGGGAGATTAGAAGGTGGAAAGAAATGGAGAAATAAGAGTGCAAGATGAGGGATTATTGGAATTGTTTTAGTGCCTAAGGACCGTTTGGCTCCTGAGGAATCTTTATATTAAGGTAATGTATATTGAATCAGGGCTTTGATTCATACATGTGGAAAATTCTCATTTTCTTGGCCATTACATGACACTTTGTTTATTTGTCAGTATAAGCTGAGCGGCCCTAATCTGAAAATCAGAAATCTGAAATGCTCTAAAATCGGAAACTTTTTGAGCATCAATGTGATGCCACAAGTGGAAAATTTCACACATAAGTATTTAGTACAAACTTATGCACAAAATTACTTAAAATGTTGTATAAAATTACCTTCAGGCTATGTGCATTAAAGCAGGTATGAAACAAATACATTTCCTATTTAAACTTGGGTCCCATCCCCAAGATGTCTCATCATAGGTATGCAACTATTCCAAACCCACCCACCCCCGAAATTCAAAATCTGAAATACTTCTGGTTCCAAGTATTTTGGAGAAGGGGTACATAACCTATAGTACAAAAATGAACTTTATAAATTATTGATAGCTCTTTAAGCCTAAATATTTTTAATTCTAATTTTTTTTTTGAGGCAGAGTCTCACTTTGTTGTCCACCCCCCACCCATAGAGTGCTGTGGCATCGCAGCTCACAGTAACCTCAAACTCTTGGGCTTAAGCAATCCTCTTGCCTCAGCCTCCCAAGTAGCTGAGACTACAGGTGCCCACCACAATGCCTGGCTATTTTTAGAGATAGGGTCTTGCTCTAGCTCAAGCTGGTCTCGAACTCATGAGCTCAGGCAAACCACCTGCCTCGGCCTTCCAGAGTGCTGGGATTACAGGCACGTGCCACCGCACCCAGCCTAATTCTAATTTCTTCATATGTTTTTTTCTAAATGACTCTGCTGCTTCTCACTCCCAGCTTTGGATAGTGGAAAGAGCTTTGGAGACTTGAATCTGCACCCAAGCTCCTGCCCTTACGAGTGGGGTATCCTGCCCTGAGAGCTTCCATTTCCACTCTGTAAAAGTAGAGCAACAGCGTTTGGCTCATTGACAGAATGATAAACCAGCTCCTTCAGGCGGTTTATTTAGCAGTAAGCAGGGACTTCATAAAGATGACTTCTCGTTTTATTTCCCCTCCTTTGCCAACTCTGTACTGAAACAGATTAAACTGGGCATGATTTTCTCTTTTCTGAATAACACAGGTATTTTGGATGAGTATTTATTGCTGCTTCTTTTCTTGTCCGGTGTGTGGAAAGTCAGAAAAGACATGTTTCAGAAATTGCTTATAATGTTGAATCTGTACATAAATAGGCAGCCGTTGCTGCCTCCTTCTTTTCCAAAAGTCTCAGCTCCATTTATTTATTTTTGTATTGAGACAGGAGCCTTGCTTGCTGTGTGTCCCGGGCTGGGGTGCAGTGTTGTCATCAGAGTTCACAGCAACCTCAAACTCCTGACCGCAAGATATCCTCCTGCTTCAGCCTTACAAGTAACTGAGACAACAGGTGCATGCCACCATGCCCAGCTAATTTTTCTGTTTTTTGTAGAGATAGGGTCTTGCACTTGTTCAGGCTAGTCTCAAACTCCTGGCCTCAAGCCTCTCATGTAGGCCTCCCAGAGTGTTGAGGTTATAGGTGTGGGCCACCTTGCCTGGCATTTACTCATTTACTTATAATTAATTTCTTTTCAGAGAAAATGTCTTGCTACGCTGCCAAGGCTGGGCTTAAGCAATGTTCCCGCCTAAGCCTCCCAAAGTGCCAAGATCATAGGCACATGTCACCACAGCTAGCTAACTCCCATCTTTAGTAGTAGTTTCCATACAGGAATGTCAAGAGAGTATGAGCACGAACCTTCCCTCCAAATGACAGAAACAATAGTTAAGAGACATGGATTGTGGCCATATAAGTAGGGCAGATGCTAACCCACAAATGGGATGGAGATTTCAGCTGGAGGATCAGCACCCTTTCTGGAATGTCCTAATGGGAACACTTATTCTCACCGTGTAGCATCAGAATTAACCTCTTCCTCACTTTCTCCTTTTAATGGGTTTTACTATTTTTCATGTCCATTTTTCTTCCTTCCTTTCTTTTTTTTTTTTTTATTAAATGATAGCTGTGTACCTTTATGCAATCATGGGGTACAGTGTGGTGCTTTCATATACAATTTGAAATAATTTTCATCAAACTGGTTAACATAGCCTTTATGCCATTTTCTTAGTTATCATGTTAAGATATTTAGATTCTACTTTTAGAAAGATTCACTTGTACCCTTGTCCATTTTTCTATACTTGATTTTAGCCAAAATGTTGAGAAGTGATCATGTCTATATTTTTTTCTGAGACAGTCTCCATCTATTACCCTAGGTAGAGTGCTATGGCATCATAGCTCCCAGCGACCTCAAACTCTTGAGTTCAAGTAATCCTCAGACTCCTGAGTAGCTAGGACTACAGGTGTCTGCCACAATGCCTGGTTAGTTTTTCTATTTTTAATAGAGACGAGGTCTCAGCCTGTTGCTGAGGCTGGTCTTGAACTCCTGAGCTCAGGCATTCTACCCTCTTCAGCCTCCCAGAGTGCTGGGAGGTGGATAGGATTATAGGTGTTAGGTGCTAGGATTATAGGTGTTAGCCTCTGCACCCTTCCATTTCTATTTTTCTAATAATTTTTAGCAAAATGCTTCATTGACCAAGTTGGGAAGCTGGTGCAGTGGTTTCCATCCTTTGCCCTTTGTGCCTTTCCCTGAGGCACCCTCACCCTACACTGAAGTGCTGAGACTCCACAGTGGAGTAGTTGAGGGCATGGGCCTCATCCGATCAAATCAAGATCTGAATAGGAAAAAAAAGGCTGAGTTGGAGGGAAGTTTGCCCATCTAACTGCTGAGCTGACCTATCCATCTTCTGCCCTTGAACTGCAGTTCACACCATCTGCTCTGCTTAGGCTCAGACTAGAATACACCACAGGTTCTCTTGAGTCTCCAGCTTACTGACTGGATATCTTAGAAATTCTCAGCCTCCACAATCATGTGAGCAAATTCCATATAAATTATTTGTATCTCTGAGAGTGGTTCTGGAGGAATAGCATTTTAAAGATGACGCTTTTGGACTGGGTGCTGTGGCTCATACCTGTAATCCTAGCAATTTGAGAAGCTGAGATGGGTGACAGACAGAGACTCTGTCTCAAAACAAACAAATAAATAAAATAAAAGGTTTCTGGAAGTGGCCATCTAACCTGATTATATTTAAACTTACTAATCATTCTACTTCTAGCCGTGAAGAGAACACTGATAGTTCATAACATGATCTGGCAATAGAAATACGTAAAACATTACCATTGGATATGCCTAATCAACCACTAACAAGAAGCAAGGAGCTAGGTAACTGTGTCCGTATTTTTGAATATTTTTGGAAAATTAATGAATATGATGAGTTTGGCTGATTACTCTTATTATCAATGGACAAAATAAGGAAAGAAAAAAAATGAGCTTGGGGATTTGAACGACCAGCCCAAGCACTCCATAAATGATCTGAAAACATCTGTGTGTGTCCTGAATGAGACATTTATCTCCTGTAGCTGGAGGGCTGAGATTGCAGCAAATCCAACCCCAAATCTCATCCTGTGCCTGTCTGAATTATAATGCAAGCAGAATTACCAGCCTCACAGCGTACCTATTGCTAAGGTGAGGGCATTGATAGGGAAGGAATGGGATACTGAAGGTTGGAACAAGGATGTGTGTGAAGACCCTGATAAACCAGAGGACGCTGAGCCCCTAAATTCTGTCGAGTCTTCTTTGCTAATAGAAGAGATGTCCCTACCTTCAGTGGAATAAACTACTCCTTTTAATACTGTATGGCCTGAGAAAACTGTAATGCCCTCCCCAGAAGTCATCATGCAGGACAATGCTGATT
Source organism: Galagoides demidoff (assembly GCA_963574575.1). NCBI lineage: Eukaryota > Metazoa > Chordata > Mammalia > Primates > Galagidae > Galagoides > Galagoides demidoff. Next base: position 22,450 of record CAUYQV010140999.1, read on the forward strand.
CTAGCTCCATTGTTCCTCTTTGCTCCTAGACCTGTAACTAGACCCACGTTTCAACAGGTGCCTAAAGACGAGATACAAAATACGACCCATGACAAGATATGCTAAATTTCAAAAGAATTGCTTGAGTTTTCTGATTTATACAAGCAGAAATCTGTAGGAAATGTATAAGACTGAATATGAAGAGTATAGGATAATGGTGGAGGCTTTGGAATGTAATAAAGTTTAGATGAGGTCATGAAGGTGAAGCCCTCATGATGGGTTTAGTACCCTTTAAAGAACATAAAGAGCCCAGAGGTATTTTTCCTTCTACCATGTGTGGATACAGTAAGAAGGTGGCCATCTGCAAACCAGGAAGGGAGCCCTCCCAGACACTTTGGTATTGTCTTGGATGACTGATCCAGACTACCAAGGGGAAATTAGACAACTACACCATGATGGATGGAAGAAAGAATATGTTCAGAATATAGGAGATCCTTTAGGGTATTTTTTAGTATTATCCTGCTCTGTGATTAAGGTCAGTGGGGACCTATAACAACCCAATTCAGGCAGGACTATTAGTGATCCAGACACTTCAGGAATGATGATCTGGGTTACACTACAAGGTAAAGAATCACAACTAGTTGAGATTCTTGCTGAGGGAAAAGGGAAGAAGGTAGTTATAAACACCAGATACTGGAGCCAGTAAGGGTGGCTCATGCTTATAATCCCAGCACTTTGGGAGGCCAAGACAGGAGGATTGCTTGAGAACAGGAGTTTGAGATTATTTCTAACAACATAATGAGACCCCCATCTCTACAAAAAATAGAAAAATTAGCCAAGGCTGGCATCGCACACCTGTAGTCCCAACTACCTGGGAGGCTGAGGCAACAGGATTGCTTGAGCCCAGGAGTTTGAGGTTGTTATGACCTAGGCTGAGGCCATGGCCTGGAGCACCACAGTGAGTCTCTGGCTCAAAAAAAAAATTTTTTTTTTTTTTTATGTAGTACATAAGATATGGGTTGTCAAGGGGAAGAGTAAACATCACTCAAGGACTTTGCCTCCTCTTCTGGGGAACAGACTAGTGCCTTTCCAGTTGTGCATGGTGGATGGAGGGATGCCTAGCTTGCCAGTGAAACATGGCTTCTGAGTGTGTCTGCAAGGGTGTTTCCAGAGGAGATTGATGTGTGAGTCAGTAGATGGGGTGAGAGGTGCAGGGTGTGAGTGGACGAAGACCCACTCTCAATGTAGGCGGGTACCATCCAATGTGCTGGGGGTGTGGCTGACCCAAGCAGGAGGAAGATAGCAGCTTGTTTCAGCTCATTTGGCTTTCTCTTTCTCTACCCCTATCTCTCTCACCTCTCTTTCTCCTTCTCTATCCCTCCCTCTCTCTCTCTGTCTCCCTCCCTCTGTCCCTCTCTCCTCCTCTCTTCCTCTTTCCCTCTCCCTTTCTCTCCCCCTCCTCCTCTCTCTTTCCCCTTCACCTCCCCCACTCACTATCTCTTTGTCCCCCTTCCTCCTTCTCTCTCTTTCTTTCCTAGAGCTGTTTGTATTTTTGCTCCCTGCTCTTAGAATTAGACTCCAGTTTCTTGACCTTTAGACTCTGAGACTTGCACCAGTGTAGCCTACCAGAGACTCTCAGGCCTTTGGCTGGCTTCCCTGGTTTTTAGGCTTTTGAACTAAGCCATTCTACTGCTTTCCCTGAGGGCCAGCTACTGACTTCTCTGAGAGCTACACTACCAGCTTTTCTCATTCTCCAACTTACAGATGACCTATTTTGGGACTTTGCCTTTGTGGTCATGTAAGCCAATTTCCCCTAATAAGCTCATATCCTATTCATTCTGTCCATCTGGAGGATACTGACTAATACAACTGTGTCACGTTAGGTGGAATTAGGGCCTTGTCATTGTCTTTATTTGCAGCTTGAGTATGATTGAAGGAGATGTGCATGAGTCCCAAGTTGATAAGGGGTGAACCTGTTTATCTAGATTATTTTCTAAACAGCTGTGCCATATGAACAAATGACTTCTGTTTTATTCACATTGTTATAAATACTGCTAGGTGCAGCAAAAGAAAAATATACCCATTCAAGAATGTTCAACTTCAGTTAGTTTAATGTATCAACTTGACTGGACCACAGGTGCCAGATATTTAGTCAAACATTATTCTTTGTGTGTGTCTGGTGACGGTGTTTCTAAATCAGATGAATACTTGATGTGGTAGGCTGAATAAAGCAGTTGTCCTCCCTAATGGGAGTGGGCCTCATCTAATCAATTAAAGACTTGACTAGAACAAAAAGGCCAAGTGAAAGGGAACTCTTCCTGCCTGACTGTTGGGCTGGAACATCAGTCTTCTCTTATTCTAGGACTAGATAGAGGTTCTGCCCATCGTCAGGCTTCTAGGCTCAAACAGGATTATACCATTGGCTATCCTGGATCTCCTGCTTGCCAATTGCAATTATTGAGACTTCTCAGTCTCCACCATCATGTGAGCCAGTTCCCTATAAAAAATCTCTCTCTCTTCCTGATTTGCAGATGGTCACCCTTTCACTATATCCTCAAATAGTGACGAGAGAAGAGAGAGGAAGAGAGAGATATTTATTATAAGGAATTGTCCTGGATAAGAGCAAGAACTCAAACAGGGATAGAATATGTGCAGGCAGACCCAAGGTTATGAAAGAGATAGGTTTGTAGGCTTGCTCTTAATTAGTTTGTAATTCAAACAGGTACATTGACCTATTACCTGTAATAGCCTCTGTTTGCAAGTATGAGCTGTACATAAGTCAGATGTTTGTAACTCAGGAACTGCCAGTATAGTATTTGTTCCACTTCTCTGGAGAGCCCGAGCTGATACTCTGGGCTTCATAATTACCCTTTGTTTTCATTGATAGTCACTGATGCTGAGAAAAATGAGAGAAATAGTTGAAGAATCGTCTCAAAATTCATTTGTTTTTAGATGATACACCACATCGTCTATTCACAAATATCTTGTGTGTTTTAGATTTGAACTAAACGTTTCTGATTGCAGTCTGAGATGAAATAGAAACTATTTGAGAGTATAAGTGCAAAAATATTTACTGTGAAATATGTTTGTCCAAATACAAAATCGGCGATACGAATCTTTTTTTACTAGTTTGTCATTATGGCCATTTCCATGAACCATGGATTATGACTTTCCTCTCCACAGAATGCTGAACTTTCAGGCATTTTGGTGTTTTCTTTAGGATCTCAGTGAAGTCTGGGCTGAATTGTGTGCACATCTTTTAATGTGCTAGTTATGGCACCTTTGGCTGTTCTTAGTCTTTCTATTTTCTTATTTCTAACTCCTGTTTAGTAGTAATGTCTGCTCTGCATAGCAGAGCAAGGTTTGGGCAATGTTTCAAAAAATTTTCATGTGATATCCTTCCTATTTCTTTTTTTTATTGTTTGGGATTCATTAAGTATACAAAGAATCAGGATACACTGATTGCATTTGTCTGGTAAAGTCCCTCTTATAATTATGTCCCACCCCCAGGAGGTGTGCCATACACCGTGATCCCCATCCCCCTCCATCCTCCCCTCTCCCCACTCCCTCATTCACCTACCACCCACCTTGTATTAGCTCATCTACTGCCTTCATATTAGAATTGAGTACATTGGATTCTTGCTTCTCCATTCTTGATGCTTTACTAAGAAGAATGTGTTCCTCCATCCAGGTTAATACAAAAGATGTAAAGTCTCCATCTTTTGTAATGGATGAATAGTATTCTATGGTAGACATATACTACAGTTTGTTAATCCATTCCTGGGTTGGTGGGCATTTAGGTTGTTTCCACATTTTGATGATTGTAAATTGAGCTGTACCTCAGTACTGGCCAAGGTGATGGCATCAACAGCTGAAGGGATAAGCTGCAAATGTCCTTATGATAAAATGATTTTTTTTCTCTGAGTGGACGCCTTGTAATAGGATTTCAGGGTCAAATGGGAGGTCTAATTTGAGTTTCTTTGAGGATTCTCTGTACTTCCTTCCAAAAAGGTTGTATTAGTTTGCGGTCCCACCAGCAGTGTAAAAATGTTCCCTTCTCTCCACATTCACTCCAGAATCTGCAGCTTTGAGACTTTGTGATGTGGGCTATTCTCATTAGGGTTAGGTGACATCTCAGGGTGGTTTTGATTTGCTTTTCTCTGATGATTAGTGATGATGGGCATTTTTTCATATCTTTGTTAGGCATTCGCCTGTGTTCCTTAGAAAAGGTTCTATTCATGTCTCTTGCCCAGTGATACATGGGATTGTTTGCTATTTTTTTGTTGATTAATGTGAGTTCTCTGTAGATACTAGTTATCAAGCCTTTGTCCATTTCATAATGTGCAAATATCTTTTCCCATTCTGAAGGCTGTCTATTTGCTTTGGTTGTTGTCTCCTTAGCTGTACAGAAGCTTTTCAGTTTAATTGAGTCCCATTTATTTATTTTTGTTGTTACAATTGCCATGGAAGTCTACTTCATAAAATCTTTCCTCTGGCTGATATTTTTAAGTGTTTTCCTTGAAAGCCTTCCACTTCTTTCTTTTTTTTGCAGTTTTTGACCAGGGCTGGGTTTGAACCCATCACTTATAGCATATGGGGCTGGCACCCTACTCCTTTGAGCCACAGGCGCTGCCTGAGCCTTTCTCTTTGTAAGTAAATTTTCTGGAATCTAAAAACTGAAAGAGTACTTTCCATGATGATTATGTAAATCTTTTTTTTTTCTCCTTTTGAGACAGAGTCTTTTTTTTTTGTTTGTTTGTTTGTTTGTTGCAGTTTTTGGCCAGGGGCAGGTTTGAACCTGCCACCTCTGGCATATGGGGCCAGCGCTTTACTCCTTTGAGCCACAGGCGCTGCCCTTGAGACAGAGTCTTAAGCTGTCACCCTGGTTGAGTACCATGGCATCATAGCTCACAGGAACCTCCAACTCTTGGGCTCAATCAATCCTCTTGCCTCAGTTTTTCAATTTTTAGTAGAGACAGGGTCTCACTTTTTGCTCAGGCTGGTCTCGAACTCATGAGCTCAAACTATCCACCTGCCTTGGTCTCCCAGAGTGCTAGGATTGGCATGGTGAGCCACCGTGCCTGCCAATTTTATAAATTTTTAAACATTTAAAACAATTTTGAATGCTTTCTGAGCTGGTTAGCTTTTTAAACCTTTAAAAGTAATTATATCTTATAAATAAAATATAAACTACCAGAATAGCCAGGTCTTAATAAATTGTGTATTAGTGTACTTAGGGTGAAAGGAACAATAATGCCCGTTGTAACTAAGGACATAATATGAACTGTTCTAGGCAAATACTTCTTACCTCTTTATTTTACATTCTAATTTTAAAATAATATTTAAACTATATGTTTTCAGCAATATCTAATTTAAAATGCCAATTCTTTCATTTCTGGGACAACTTTGTTTTTAACTGAAGAAAGCTTGGTCAAATCTACTTAATATGCAAAACACGGAAAGTTGAAAGGCAAAACTGTCTGAAGTAGTCTAAGGTCTGAGAAACAATAAGAGTAAGAGCTAAAATCTATCTTCAGATGACTGCGGTCCTTCCCCAGCCCTAATGGCCCCTCACCATACAAGCTTGATTGGTATAGAAAACTGATTTTCGTTCCAGCTTGGGTAGGTCACAGGTGGAACCTGGACTAAGTGAGTCACCTGCTCTATGATAATGATCTCTGAGGGACAAAACCTGAAGAGGCTGGGGAAAAAAATCAGCCTAGGGCAACACCAAGCAGATGCGAAGTACAGAGGACTCCTGTTGGAAGGTCACACAGGTGGTAAATGTGGGGGATGGCGGTTGCACTAAGGACCTCTGAAGCGAGCTGGGGATCTCTTTGTACTGCATTGCTTCTCATGATGTGGCTTCCAGAACAAGAGGCCAAGGGAATAGACCCTTCGAGGACTAAGTGAAGTATGTTTTATAAGCTGAGGGTTCTAGTTCCCCTTATTCTCCTAGTTATAGTCTTCAGGTCATGTTCTGAACCTCCATATTGATAGTTAACTAGCAACCAGCCTGTGTGGTGGCTTTCAGGGTTCCCTCCTATGTTTGGCAGCCCTGGGGAACGTGCCCACAGCTGGCTTTCCCGAACCCTATAAAGAAGAAGCAGAGATTCTAACTGCTGTGCTAAATCCATATGCATCCTAACTAGCAAGGCCTGTGTCATTTTGCTTTAATTGTTTCCTCTATATCTGGTTTCCCTTGCTCATTAGTGAAAGTAACCATTTCCTCTATCAACTTCAGTAGTTAATAGAAGTGGGGAGGGAGAATGAGTTGTCAG